>OOFJ01137443.1:0-11514 GCA_900323375.1 Benthosema glaciale
ATCCTTCAACTTATTGTTTATGCCACAAATGGATATAGGCTACAGATGATGTAGCAATTTGATATATTTCTTTTTTTATTGTATATTTCCAGACCAAATACTACTGTACAGTAAATTGCCATTGATTACTGTTCATACTGTACCTCCGCCAAGCTACAAGACCACAACGCGTCGCAGATATAATGCACTGTGGACTTGTATGTCAGATATTTTCCCTGTCGCGTTGTGAAGCAAGCGAGACGGCGAGAGCTAGTCGTGCACAGCATTTAACATTAGAACAAAGTCAAATGATCTGTGCAAAACATCCAGCCGCGATCGTTCATTAGTTCACTGCGATGACACGGCGTTGTGTTGAAACCTTCACGTGAAACCACAAGTGCTATCGCGCTAATCACAAAGACAAGATATGCTGTTATTTATGGATACAGACACACCACACGGCCCGGCGTTGGTTTACATCAAACATTACCACGCAACGCAACGTAACGGAGGCTGTAAAAGATCTCCACAAAGGGTTACTAGTTTCCTCATGCAGATCGGCTACTTTCGCCGTTTCATAACTGATTTGTCCCAATGTTGGTTGTTCGTAGACCAGGGCAGGCTGTGAACTGTGCTGCTTGAGCCATGAGCAGCGTGCATGATGCAACTAGGAGTTGGAAGTGGATATGGGCACTCTCGTTATTAATTAAGCAGCGGAGCCGCGGAGAAAATTATTATGAGGATCGGATTGGCACTTTTTGTTGTCCGTCTGAGCCCTTCAGATCACTTGACTAACATAGCAAGCAAGCCTGCTGCGTTGTGACTGCTTCGTTTCGGTCATGGCATTCACACACCATGACCATCTCTACACACACCCCCCTTAATATTATTTTTTTCGGAGAAAATAAAATAAAATAAAAATCACACTTATCTTACAACATCAATTTCAATGTAATGTTTGTTCAAGCAACGGGTGGTAATGTTTTTTTTTTTTTTGCCTCAAAACAAACATCAGATTTGTCTTTATCGTCTATGGCGTTTTCGTAAAATCGGCAACGTTGAAAAACAAACATAATTGAAGCCATACTGTATATACGCAATGACTGACATGGGCCGATGGATGCGTTTGCCGATACATCGTCTAGTGCTTTTCACACAGTTCCCCACGTTCACGCTGCGTCCCTCCCTCTCCTCACCCTGGCTCCTCTGCTGGGCTCTCCTCCAGGTCCCTTCCCGGCGCGGTCCAGAGGCACGGCGCCGTGCTCCTTGGCCCCTTTGAACAGGTCCTCCACCACCTCGTTGGAGCTCTTCTTCTTGGGAGGACCCACGATCTGCTGCCCGCTGCGCTCCGAGCCTCCTGCAAAGAACCTGGGCCATAAGAGGATAAGAGTAGCCGGGTGAGTTAAAAAAAAACACATCCCTTCTGAATGTTATCAAACGATAATCACCCCAGTAGGTTACTTATCACTCGGATACAAATCATGCCATCAGGCTCGCCTGGAGCATGTATAATGGCTGTGATTAGGAAACACGGAAGCGAAATTACTGCCACTGAAGCGAAAACGTAGTGAAATTGATTTAACGGTACGTAGCTGGTTAAGATTGATATGAGGTTAAGGGACTTAGGTGGCTGGTTAAGACTAATATGAGGTTAAGGGACTTACGTGGCCGATTAAGACTGATATGAGGTTAGGGGAAGTTCTCTGGTGCTATGCATGGACATTTGTCTGTTTTTATCCATCTCTCATACATCATCATTGCAACCATGGCTCCTTCGAATCTTCCTAATGTGAAAGTAATGAGGCCCCCCGAATGGAACTCAAAACACTTAATCCATTGAGCACCTAGACATCAATATCCTATCCATTCTGTGGAAAACGATATTTCCAGCTTCCCACACTGGAGAAGGATGGCCACACGGCCCCCACCATCTGGTTATATCCCATACCCCACAGGGACGGGGTTGGAATCGGCTAGTTGGTTGGTTGCCAGTGTGCCAAGGAGAAAACAATTGGGCCGCAGATGACTTAGCAAAATTTTAGAATAGGTTTAAGCTATGCTATAGGGGGAAATCCTGCTGAGCTAGAATGGACATTGATGGTATCTCTATCTATATTTATGCTCAAATACATATAGCTACATCTTTTATACTATAATGTGTTCTACATATTGTGTTAAGTGTCCCAGGTGGGATGCAGTGGCTTGTTGTCAGCTCCGTTTATGCTTTTCCATCAACTTTGCAGAAAACTGCCATGCATACTATGTACCAATGTTGTATATAATTTGGATATTAATCATCTCACTGTCACCTGTGTGTGCATCCTTTAAATATGAGGTCCTTGGCAATGCCCTGCCCTAATGGCTGAAGAAATGACTGTGCCGTGCGAACAGCAAGCGATGACAAAAACAAACGGTCCACACACAGCGCCCAGCCCCAGCAGCAGAATGTGATGATGCTGCAGAATGCCCCAGGTTAACAGTGAATGGAGTGAAAACAAACATAGTTTGGTGCATTCTGGAATCACAGAAGCCGTTTTTGGAAAATACACCTCAAATTCTAGGGGACATGTACGATACAGAGAGATAGGGCACGCCTAAGGTCATAATACAGTGTAGAAAAAGACTAGGACTGCCCCCTTCAGGGTTTAAGTACAGGACAGACACCTGTATTGATGGTATCTATATTAATGCTCAAATACATATAGCTACATCTTTTATACTATAATGTGTTCTACATATTGTGTTAAGGGTCAGGGGTATGTTTATTTGTAGGACAGTGGTAAAGCTCTGAACTGAATTGTGTTGTTACATGCAAGCAAGACAAGAAAGATCTATCCATCCATCTACTGCAACAATGTAGTGACACATATTCAAAGTCAAAGTCGTACGATTATTCACACACGTCACCGCAGTGAAATTTGTTCTACGCATTTCACCCATCTCTTGGAGTGGTGAGCCGCAACATGCGCCGCACTCGGGAATCATTAGTTGATTTGACCCCCAATCCAACCCTTTGATGCTGAGAGGCAAGCAGGGAGGCATTGTGACCATTTTTCTTTGGTATGACCCGGCTGGGGATCAAACCCCCGACCTCCCAGCAGACTCGCCGTTGTTAGGCACACGATCACTGGCTTAAAGTAAATAGTACAACAGATTGACAAACTCACCTCTGGCCTTCCTCTTCATCACTCTCCTCCTCTGCCTCGTGCATCAGGTCTCTGAAGGAGGTCACTCTGGGCTGAGGAGCGCTGTGAACACACAAAGCACAATTAAGTTACAAGTGGAGGAAGAATTGCATGACCAATACTAAAGCCTTGTTCACTCTTTACACTCCCACATCTTACACTTGTGTCTTACAACCTCTGTGTGTCACACACCTCACTGTGCATTTCCAATGGGAGTCACATGGTTTGAAGACACAAACCTGTGTCATGGGGGGGGAGGAGGGTAGAAGAAACACAGCGAACACACACCCATGCAAAGATGTTTGTCTCTTCCAACCACGTGACTCCCTTTGGAAATGCATTGCGAGCTGTGTGACACACAGAGGTTGTAAGATGCGTGAGTCTTACAAGTGTGAATGAGGGCTAAGAGTTACATGGTAAATGGTGGTAAATGGTGCATTTATATAGCGCCTTTATCCAAGGCGCTTTACATTAAATTGTGCATTACATTCACCCATTCACAAACACTGATGGCAGCGGAAACCATGCAAGGCACCTGCTACCAGCACATCAGGAGCAATTAGGGGTTAAGTGTCTTGCTCAAGGACACATCGACACTAACTCTGGGGGAGCCTGGGTTCGAACCGGCGTCACTCTACCCCTGAGCCACCACCGCCGCCCCCCACGCTTGGGCCACTACACTAGAGTGGCCCAAAAGCGTATGGAAACACGATCACAGCACTAAAACGATACACAGAACAAAAAAAAAGAGAAGTTTTTACCTGCTGGGACCTGTGGACCGCGACACAGATCCGGATCCGCTCTCCGGCTGGGGAAGTGTCACTATGTCATCTTCACCGCCGTCCTCGAAGAAACTAGCCAGCGCGAGCTGGAGGGACAGCATTCAACTCATGAATGAAGCCATGGCCTCACACGTCACAGCTATAATCCATCACTTACTACGCTGTTACTTGGGGTTGGATTTTGAATATAAACCAAGTAGAATCAAAGCTGTCCTGATAAACCCATTATTTATTTGGCATTTGAGCCACGGAACCACAATTTGATGAGATTCAGCCTCTCAGACCCAAAAAGATTTTGTTGTCAGATAAGATTTTGTCCACAATTCCATGCGGCGTTGTTGATGTTGGTACCGAGAGATAACAGACAAAATTTGATCAAAATAACTATTATTTTACATTCACTAATATTGTGTAGACTTCTGATGAAGTGATGCAGATGTTTAACAATAATCTAACTCTTGAGAGTTAAAGATCTAGAAGGGTCCATTTGGTTACCAACATCATTTAGCTGGGGACCACCTGGAACTCCATCAAGGACCGTCCACTAGTGGTCCCTGGACCACAGGTTGAAAACCACTGATGTAATACACAAAATGTGGCTAGCTAGCGTTATGCTAGCCCTACTCAACAAACAGTTAAAGAACATGACTGCAATAGACAACACAACGAGATGACATTCAAGTGATGCTCCGGGGTCCGGGGACCCCGAGCAGGGGTCATTGAGCGAGTTCCTGGGGGTCCCAACTCCCCAGATAAATGATATTTTAGAACCAAATGGACCCTTACGGCTATGTAACTCGAGAGTGTACGAATGGAACCAAACTGACCCGTTAGGGTTCATTTTAGCTCTGGTCCATAGCTCCACTGCTTCTATGAAGAATCATAGAAGCAGTGTAGCTCTGGTCCATAGCTCTACTACTTCTATACTGCAAGGCAGAATCTATAGCGCTATGGACCTGAGCTAGCATCAGTGGAGCTATGGACCAGAGCTAGGTCCATTTGGTTCCAGATTTGTACACTCTAGAGTTAAACTAACATTGATTTTGCAATACAAATTGGGGGTCCCAGAGATAGAAATGGTATTAAATGGGGGTCCAGTCAGTGGACATGCATTGGTCCGTAGCCTAATAATGCATGTCAACCTGAGGGTTCTTGAAATGAAAATACGTGAGTCACTGCTAGAGCCGTAAAGATCTTCGCCTATGAGGGTCTCAGGCTTTATCTCTGTCAATTGGGGTGGTCCTTGACATGGACAAAGTTTGTGAACCACTGGTTTTAGCCCACCACGTCCATTGTGAAAGGGTGACTTGCACAAAATCGCCGGCAAAACCGGTACGGGGGCTAACCGTTAGCCAGCGTGCTAGGCTACAGTACTGACAACAAACTGACATTTGACGTTATTACAGTAGACAAAAACACTCCGTGTAAACTCCACTCAAGGCGCAGAGGTACGTTGGTACGCTACCTGCAAGTTCCATCCCGCAGACTCCAGGAAAAACCTGGCCCTTTCTTCGTCCACGTCGGTGACGGTAACGAACTCCCTCACCGACTCCTCTTGGTTCGCCATTTTGGATGTGAGCTGCTGCTCTCCGCGATAAGAGGCCCGACTCCACCTGGGGAAACAACGAGCGACACAGACAGTGGTTCCTATACTATCTCGGTCGGGGAGAGTGAGTGAAACCAGAGCCTGTCAGAGTTGCGACATTTAGGGGTCAGAAACTGAGCGCTCGAGCGCTGTTCATGCAGCCTGAATAGGGACAAACTGTATTTGGAAATTACATTGTTTTCAACGAGGGCGGCGAAAATCTGAGCTAATGTAAGCATGTGTGCAACATGCCAACTGGTTTAAAGTATTGTACAGTAACAGCTAAAGTCTCTATAATACAAAACAATCTAAAATAAAGGGATTTAAGATCATTAAAGCCGGGCTGTTGCCAGGACTTGTCCCCATTCTCAATAGAAGTCTATGTAGAAGAGCCGCCATATTAGACTGGAGCCATGAAGTGAACGGAGTTTGCGGGGAGAGTGAAACTAAAACATTTTTTTTTTGTGACCAAGTTTTTGTTAATCATTTTTCATTTTACAAATCCCCCATCTACCGGCCCTCCCACAAAACCCAGCTAGGTTCAATTATAGTTACAACTAAATAGGCTACACTTTATCAGTTAGTTCAACATTCTCGGCTGCAAATTATAATTGTTGTTTAACCTTTTCTATCTACCATAGAAAAGGTCAAACCTTTTCTATGGTAGATGTAAGTGCCTCAATGAAACTAAAAACTATAAACAGAGTGAATTTCGCAACTCGTTTAGAAATGGATATATGCATTATAATGTGCAGCGTACACAGTGTCAGAGTCACAATTCATTATTTCACATAGGCCTACATGTTGTTGTGGTTTAATGCTATAGGTCAGTGGTTCCCAAAGTGGGGTCCAGGGACCTGAGGCTCCACCCTCCCCAGAGGTCCTTGAGGGAGTTCCAGGGGTCGCCAGCAAAATGATAGTTTGATAGTTCTGTAAGTAACTCTGAGAGATTTGGTTCCATTTGTACACTTATGATGAATTGAACATGGTGGACCCTATTGTAAACAAGTGAATGCTTTGTGGTGTCGTCCACAGTTAACAGTTTTGTTTTGAGTTGTACTTGACATGTACTGTAATTCTCCAAACTGTTAATAAACTCTTCAATCAAGCAATCAATCAAACTCTCCATCTTGTACACTTATGCGGTTCTGTAACTCTGAGGTCCATTTGGTTCCATTTGTACACTCTTAGAGTTAAATTGACATTGATTTTACAATATAAATTAGGGTCCCAGACATATAAATGCCATTACAATGGCAGTATGTAGACTAATGCATGTCAAAGGGTCCTAGCTTGAAATTAAACAGGTTTGATTGATTGATTGATTGATTGATTGATTGATTGATTAATTGATTCATTGATTAATTGATTCATTGATTCATTGATTCATTGAAAATTGTATTAACAGCTTGGAGAATTACAGTACATTTACAGCACAACACAATGCAAGACTGAAAACTGTGAGTGGGACGACATTATAAAGCATTTCTACTTGTTTACAATTTCATCGAGGAAGATGCAATCACTGAATCACTGATAAGTCTTCTCTTATGGAGGTCCCTGGCATATCTTTTTAAATGGGGGTCTTCCGGTCCACGGGCTAATTAGTGTCAATTTGGGGGTCCTTGACATGAAAAGGTTTGGGAACCACTTGTGGTCACTGTAGTAAACAGTAACTGCCTTGTGACTTCTAAAAATGGTTGTCACCACCAGATGGCACTGCAGCCTTGCGTTTGAGTAGACGTGTCTGACAAATGCATGGGTCTAGAAGCATGAAGATCTTGATGAACATAGAAAGAAAGATGTGTCAAATGACATCAAACCCCCGGACCCCCAGGCCTTAATTGCTTGCTCTCCTCAGAGTGACTTTAGGAATATTTGGAAGAACTATAACCAGCTTGTTTTGGACCCAAACTGTTCCAGTTCTGTCACCATCTCTATTTGGAATATAGTGCAGAACAGATGCTGCTCAAATCCACAATGGAGCACAGAAAGGTAGTGACTCGGTTTTAGGACATCTCTCCTACATTACACATTTGCTCCTATATTTGTGCCAGTTTCCACAGTGAACAGACTGTATTCCAAAGAGACATCTATACCTTTGTTTGTCCAATAACGCTTTGGTTGGCGTCAAGCTAATCAGATTCAGGTGGTATAAGGCCAGGAATGGATGCGCACTGCAGACAGATTGGGAACATGTTAATTGTTTCAGTGGGGGAAAGGAGGGCGATGAGTTTTTAATGCGCTGGCTGTTAGCTGTTTGATCTTCAGGCCTAATTAATTCTTAGAAAAAAAGAAATGAGCAAGCCATGCGTGTTGTCACCTCAGAAAGCAAGTTCCAACTCTTTGTGAGGGCTGAGCGAATGCAGGGAAAAAACAGAAGCACATACTGTATGCATGGCGTTTACGTTCCAGAGAGTTAAGGATTGATATTGTATTTTTTTTAGTTCCCTATGGAGGTTTTCAGCCGCAGGGTCTATGATGAGGCAACAACACCCGGATACCGAGCAACAACAGACAGCTGAAGAAAGTATAAGAAATACCAAGATGAGGAATCTTGAAACTAGATAGAGGAGCAGGGACGCGTAGAGAGTGTTAGAGAGGCAGGGGCTGAAATCCCGTAAGAGGGCACTTTTGAAAAAAAAATGCGAAAATAGTGTCGCAACGCGACAGGTTGACGGCTATTGTCGGCTTGTCGGCTATTAGCGAGTTTAAGATCGCTCGACCGTCCGACGTGCGACGCCACCAGGCGAATGGCTCGGTGCTCGATATATAAACCTTGCGGCCGTCGGAGCCCATGCTACGATGGCAGAACACTAGCCTGGAAACCAAAACTGCCACAGGAAAAAAATCCCTGGGCAGATTAGGTCTGGCACTCCTCAGTTTGAATTATATCTCCCTGAGCCCAAAATTGTGATGGACCAATCAGAGCCCACGATTCAAAGTGAGACTTTTTTTGCTGTTTGGAACTTCCCCTCGGAAATAAAATTTCAACACAGAAGTTCCAGACTAATATCTACGCAGTGATATTAGTCTGGTCCATGCCAGGCTAGCAGAACACAGCTTTTGGCGACTTGTTAACAACACCGACGACATGTGCATGTACGTGTCACCATGGGAACCAGAGACGCCAGTGGAAGGGGTGGCGCCCCGTCGGCGTTGTCTGTTTTCTTAACTATTTTGGCTTCTGTGACGATGGCGTTGGAGCACTTCCTACTTCCCCGTCATGTCCAAGTCGCAGGGAGGGCGATCTTAAACTCCCTATTTTCAGGGCGCAACCCAAGGAGAACTCTTTCGTTAGTGGGGAATCGGATGCGTTGTATAACATGGATTTCTAAACAAATTTGTTCAACACAAAATATTGTGTTCAAGTTCAGGAGACTTCGGGAAAAAAAGCAATTGCTGCCATGGAAAGGAGTGGCATTTGCAATTGATGCATTTCTTTCACCATATAGTAAATGCTGCATTCGTGGGTCTGGAAAGGGCAGTTGTTTTACAGACGGGTAAAAGGGCAAGGGCTGAAGCCCCCCCTTTGACGTCTGTGTGCACGTCCCTACAGAGGAGACAGAGAGAGAGAGAGAGAGAGAGAGAGAGAGAGAGAGAGAGCATGCGTGCGCACACGTGCATGTTTCAAAGGAGGCAGAAACTAAAACCAAACCAGACCAGAAAAACAGACCAGAAAAACAGACCAGAGAGACCAATCAAAAGCGGTGAAAAGCACAGTCTAAATGCTATTGCTCTAACCTCTTGCCCCTTTGAGACATACAAGCCTGTCAAACTGTCCAATCCACCGTGGAGGAGACAGGACAATAACACAGGACAGTGATAGTAGTACGAACAAGTGAGCCACATAATCCAGGTGACAAGTTGACAGGAGCCTTAATGTCGCCTGAGGACACCCTGAAGGACTGCATGGGAAAGAAATGGATCTGAGAGCGGCGTGTATGCATTTCAGTGTGGGGTTTCATTTCTGTGTGCAAGTGTGAGTAGGGTGACCAGATGTCCCCCCTTTGTGTGGGACAGTCCCTCATTTCAAATACTACTTCAAGAGTCCCACAAATTGAGACGCTGTCCCACATTGTGACTGACACGCATCAGTGTGAAAATGTCCTAATAGTCAGTCCCCCTAATAGTTGGCTTTCTGTTGTAAGGCTCTCTCATTGTCTCTTTTCCTGCTAGATGTGTATTTAACTCGGTTAAAAATAACATGAGAAATATTCCCCTATAGGCTAAAGCAGTGGTGGTGGTGGGCAACTTTGAAGATGGAGAGGGCCACTATATTTCCACACTCACCCCAGAGGGCCACTATATATTTCCACACTCACCCCAGAGGGGTGAGTTTGTCATATCAAAAATAGCCGATCTATCCTGAATTATGTTTTGAATAAGACATCAAGATGTTAATAATTTGCTATCCCCACTTAATTCTCCCACACATGCAATACTTCTGTCCCTCAAATGAACAGACTGGATCTGGTCACCCTAGACTGTGTGCGAGTGTGCGTCTGTGTCCCCGAGTACTGCAGGGGAATGGATCTGGGAGCATGCAGTTCGCGCATACCCTCATGTGAACTGTTGGGGAGATGTTTGTCTTGGTGTAATGTTACCAGTAATATGCCGCCATGCATGCAAAAGGTCAAACGCAAAGCCAACAATGGACACTGACTTGACAGCCAGAGAGGTTCATTTGAAAGGCAAAATGTCAAGAGGGATTTCGGTCGTCCGAAAAGCAGACCGTGCTTTTGAAAAATAAGAGTGCCAAATGACTGGTTTCGAAAGACAACAGAGCAATCCTGTTCTAGGCGGCTGCTGGCTCCTTCAGTTGGTTAGGTTTCACAAGTGAAAGGTACGTTGTACGGTGCTGAGAGAAAGTGAATGGATATATGAAAGGGAATAGATATGGGGTTGAGTCACCAGCATGTTCCACTGGGAGAGGTATTTTGGTCTGGCTTGCTCCTCTGATAACACCCATCAGCTATTTACAAAAAAAGCCTCAAAAGGTTTAAGATGGCACGCTGAAAAGGTTCTTGTGCTGTGATCATTCATACATACTTACATACATACATGATGCATGCATGCATACAGGATAGGTATGTATAATAATTCTGTTGGATATCCTTACATTTGTCAGCCATCACATTATAGTGTATGTGTATGCCTATTTATTTGTTTTATATTGGTAACATTTTTCTGTACCAATTACAACTTTAGGTTTAGTGCTACAGTATGTAGGACAAGTTTTGATAATGTTCTTCTAAATCCATTGCAATTAAAAAAAAAACAAAAAAACATCCTTATATTATTCGGACCAGTGCCACGTACGCTACCATTTTAGAATGCTGTGAGCTTGTAGTTTTCTGTTTTCACTACTTAAATAAATATTAAATATTTTGTTCTAATTTATGGAATTTCTTCGATTCTTTTTAACATTGAATTTTGTTTTTAATTCATCGAAAGCTTTTCTATTTTGGGAATGTTCTTCAAAATGTTTAGAAAATAATGATTCTTTTGTTAAAATTTTATCCCACGAGTTTGCAACCCATTTTTTCACCCAGTGTCAATTATCTAATGTAATCCTGGGCGCTACACTTCCTCTGCCAACCTGGGGGGGCAGCGGACTGACCTCATGCCTCCTTCTATGCATGAGGAGTCCAAGCTGCTTCTTTTCACCTGACAGGGGGGAAATTCCCTGGCCGGACGTAGCGCGTGGAAGGAACACGTTATTCCGACCAGTTCCTTTCCCCTCCATCAGGCGCCCCGGCTCACCAGGGGGAGGTAGTTTAGAGACCAGGATTACTGCATGTTTTTTGTGAGGGTACCTACCCTAGGGGACACGGGGAGAACATGCAAACTCCGCACAGAAAGGCCCTTTCGCCAACCCCACCTCGGGTATGGGCACTGATGACTTGGAGGAGGAGACACACCGCCAGCACCCACAGCGTCCCCAGTGGGAATCAAACCCAGGACCTTCTAGCTGTGAGGC
>OOFJ01137462.1:0-12201 GCA_900323375.1 Benthosema glaciale
CTCTCTCTCCCTCCCTCCCTCCCTCCCCCCTCCCCCTTCAGAGTATGTGGTGTACTTTGAAGATCAGGGTACCAAGCACGGGGGATGGGAGGAGCTGAAGAGAGTAGGTGGAAACAAGGCGAGCACAAACCTCCCGCTGATGCCTTACATGTCGTATCGTTTCCGGGTGATCGCTGCCAACGACGTGGGTACGAGTGAGCCCAGCAAGCCCTCTGACATCCACAACACACCCGCTGAAGGTTAGGCCCACAGCTTTGTGTTTATTGACTGTTATGATTCATCTAGTTGTGTATGCATATTTGATGAAAATCTCTCATATATTGTAAATCTCTTGTGCCAGTAGAATGTAAATTGTATGGAATTGTAGTTGGGATTGCATGGGAAATCATGTTGCAAGTTGTTACAATCTTGTAATTATAATAACGTGTATAATAATGAACCATACATAATTATAATGGCTTCCTTATAGCTAATGCATAACGTGTTAACCTCTGATTCATCCTCAGCACCAGACAACAACCCAGAGGATGTAAGGAGTGAGTCCACTGACCCTGACTCTCTGGTCATCACCTGGGAGGTACTATACGCCTCTTCATTGCACCTTTTTCCCCACACCTATAGTTTACAAACAACACATTTCTTCTGGAAGTGTCTTGTATGTGATTGGTTCTCATCCCCGTCACTTCCAGGAAATGGACAGGCGTAACTTCAATGGACCGGACTTCCGCTACAAGGTGCTGTGGAGGAGAGTGATGGGCAGCGGACCAACCTGGCATGTGAACCACACCACTGCGCCGCCTTTCGTTGTCACTGACGTTGGCAACTATTCTGCCTTTGAGATCAAAGTTCAGGCCATCAATGAAAAAGGAGAGGGACCGGAGCCAGACCCCGTCATTGGCTACTCTGGGGAGGACGGTAAAGAAAATCTACCACCACAATTCCTCTTGGGACACTTGGGTGGGGCAGGGGATAAAGTTCATGCCCATATGAGCACAATTGGCCACATTTGTTGGAGGGAAGCTGTACAGGGGAGGGCAATCTTTGTCACGGCACCATGAGGTTGGTGAAGAGCACTTGTCAGCATAGGTGTTCTACTTTGATGAATAGGAATAGGCTGCTTCTTGGCATGGCTCTTCCAGGTGAAAAGAGGAGGCAGGCCATTCCATGTGTATCGGAGGAGGCATGGTGGTGTCATTGTCAATACCACCCCATCCAGTCTGAATTTAGAGAAAATTGACAATATTTGCCAAATTGAAAATAAAATAATGCCTTATGGAAAAGGTCTGGAAATATCTTGATCTAACAGTCGCTAAAGTTATCTTTTATTAATCAGCTAAGAGACTTTTGGAGCTTTCTCTCAACTGTCTCTATTGTCATCCACTCTCTTTCTCTCGCTTCCTCTCTCTCAGACCCCCAAGAGGCTCCCATGAATGTGGGAATGGCGTTGCTGAACGCTACAGCCATCAGAGTGACCTGGGCCCCAGTGGACAAGGAGACAGTCAGAGGACTCCTGCTGGGATACAAGGTACGCTTCTTGTATCTATTCTAATTCTTTGGCCTATTCTCTGTTCCCGGTGGAGGAACTGCTTGTTAAAATGTGATATTACGTTCATGCGTAATGTAGAAAACCAATATGAAGCTGGATTTATTTCCTTGGTGAGCTCACCCCCAAAGTGCAAACCAAACAGTTTGAACGGTTTCCTCTTTACAACTTTTCCTGGCTCTGGTTCCAGATCCACTTGACCAGGTTCGGTCCCAGGGGCCATCACCGAGGCCGGAGGTCCAGGGAGCCAGAAAGCACCAGAGTGATTGAGACGGGGCCCAACGAGGGTGGGCGGCTGATCAGTGGTCTTAAGCCGTACTCCCACTACGCTCTGTCCGTCACCGTGTTTAACAGCAAGGGAGAGGGACCACCCTCTGAGCCTCTGCCCTTCAACACTGCGGAAGGAGGTAAGAAACGGTGTTGGTGGAGATCTTCTGAAGACTGATAGGAATTCTAATCGACGTTTGCGTTTTGCTACCAATCTGCTCATTATATTAACCTTATAACCTTTGAGATGGAACAAAGGCGGTAGTTGCCGGATCTAATTTGCTTCCTTATTTATACAGAGGAGTTACTCTCATATCACAATGGTGTATTGATAGAGGAAGTGACACTGATATTACACAAAGGGAGCTCCATAACTGAACAGGGAAAGGGTGAAAGGATGCTAGGGATTCATATTATGTGGCAATTGAGGTGAAGAAAGCATTCATAGACCAAAGAATGTATGGAAAAGTTTTTTTTTTTTCTCTCAATCAAGCCTTAACTATCTTGTTGTTGCTAGCTCCTGCTCCTCCCATGTCCCTGGAACTGGAGAGCCCCGGAGAGGAAGAGATAACTGTCCGCTGGTCTCCACCTGCCGAACCCAATGGAATTCTCATAGGATATCAGCTGAAATTCATGGGTATTATGCCTGACACCTTCCATCAATTACACATACATGTAACATAGGCCCACACCCACAGCATGCATCAATCTTGCCGTTTAAGTGCTTGTTTCCATGCATTATAAAGGGCGATAGAAAGTAGATGTCAGTATAGAGGGCATAAGACAATGCATTCTCAACATGATCGATGGCACTGAAGAAAGTCAATACCAGAGCTTGCTAATGGTCATTATCAGTCAGTTGCATGTCACACACCCAGGAGGTTGTGTTAGAGAGCAGGCGATGATTGAGTGATGCGTTCTGTGTGATTGTGTGCTGGTCGTCAGTCGTGGACAGCGATGACAACATAATGCAGGTGGTGAACATAAGTGACCCCACGTCCACACACCACACCGTGCCGGGCCTGGACCCAAACAGCCGATACCGATTCTACCTGAGCGGGCGCACTGCCGCTGGGGACGGAGAGCCCATTGTGAGGGAGGGTGCCACCATTCTGGAAGGAGGTACGACTGCAGGCTAGCGTGTTTATTAGCATCATAGTGTATGAACGATTATATGACCATTGTTTCATGCGAGTACTATTATGTGAGTTTGAGTGTCTGGAACCCATTTCAGCTCCCCCTGACAACTTCGGCCTATCTGTCGGAGAAACGTCTGTCAATTTCAGCTGGGTGACCAACGAGAGGCACAGGAACCTTGTCTTCCAGATCCACTACCTCAACAAGAAGGGTACATAATGTGCATGTTATTACTGTCAGGCAGAAACAACCATAAGCCAAACCTGCGGATCCAATGTGGTTGTTATGTTTTGGTCACATTAAGCACTTGTTAATACTTAATCATTGGATAAATATTTATAAAACCCACAGGCAGAACACTTGAATATCATTATAGATTACATTTTTTTCAAAATATTTTGATATCGTAGGGACGATATACTGTACAGTATATGGAAAACCTCACTTCATTCACTCTGCAGCCTGTAGTAAACTGTACTGTACATGTTGTGGATACATACATCGTGGTGCTGAACCACAATTAAAAAACAAAATGTGACTTCTCCTTCACGCAGGTAATGGTAAATGGAAGCAGTCAGAGATTGTGAACTCCTCGCAGGCTTTCTACGAGCTGAAGGGCCTGTCTCCAGGCTCTAATTACCAACTACGCTTCATCCACAGTGGCAACCGCTTCTGGGAGACTGACATCACAACCACGGGGACAGGTAGGACCCGATGCCCTAGTAAGTTCATCCATTTTCTCTCACTCCGCTGGGCATCTATAACATAAGACTTGGATCCTACAAAGCGCCTCACGGCGGCCTGTGATGCTTCTGAAGTGCTTTCCAAAGAACCCAGATGAAAAGAGGGCTTGGCGAGCCGCATGAAATGATCTATTAGTACTGTTTGTCTGGGACGTCGCGCCGCGTTTCCCTGGTTCCCTTGTGTGTAACATCCACAGTCTCTGACAGAATGTCTCTGTGGTTTACGGACACCCTGCGCTCTCACTCTTTCTTTTGCTCTCTTTTTAATCTCCTTTCTCTTCATTTCATCCTCTCTTTCATCCCGTCATCCCCTCCTGTGCTTTCATCCCTCTCCCATGCCTCCGTTTTCAATGTTCTCACTTCTTCTCTTTCTTCATCCTGCCCTCAATCTCCCATTCTCCCTGTCTGAAGGAGTAATGGAGAGCACAAGCTTTGCCACAGAGGGCTGGTTTATTGGGCTTGTGAGCGCCATCGTGCTGCTACTGCTGATATTGCTCATCCTCTGCTTTATCAAGAGAAGCAAAGGTGGAAAGTATTCAGGTAAGTCCCACCCACCTGCGGTGGAAATACAACATCGTTCTCAACAGCCAACCATAGTATGTATCGAAGGTCATAGTGGGCCATGAACAACTGCAATAAGCCACTAGTATATACTTGGCCCTGGAAATGTATCTTCAAAAATATACTTCAAATCTATTTTGGCCACTCTCCCATAGATGAGTGTCAGTTTATTTTATTGATTGCACCATAAACATGGCAAACTAAGACCTGTACATTGGATTTATACTGTATGTTTGAGTTATTGAGAGCTGCTTCTCATGCTAATCGTCGTATTGATTTGATTTATAGTGTTACAACTCATTTGTCTGTCTACTGGAAACGTTCACTCACTGTATGTGCTTGTATTTCACATGTCATGTCAGTCATTATACTTGGACACAGTAGAGTTCTAAGTCACGTTCAAGCAATAATAATGTCTGTATTCTATTTTTTCTGCTTATTTCTGGTGAACTGTTTTGGTGTTTACTACTGTAGTGACCTAGTAGTCCTATTTAATGTAATAGAGACCCACCCTTTATAACAAGGAAGAGAGACAGACAGTGTTCCACTTAATATTACAGTTATTAATGGTTATATTTGGCCTTATTGTTGGGGCTGTTGGCAGAAACAATGGAAAAATTGCACATATTGCAATTGTTTCTGAGCGTTCCAACGTGTCCTAGTTAACTTATGGCCTGTGGCGGCGGCAGGTTGCAAAATACATTTGGTTGTGATGGATAGGGTAATTTTTAGACTGGTTTGACTATATAGCAATTGTGCTTCCAATCTCCTTTTGCATTTGATGCAGGGGCTGGGGCTGCTTGTACATAGTCTACTTTAAAATGGCCGTATAGCTGCACAGGGGAAATACAGTTTTCAGCATCACCCAGGTTTAGATGAGCACTTGCTCAGGGACAGTTGATGTATAGACTTGGGCCGGGAGGTGAACCGTCTGATTACTACCCAGGCTTTCATTTTCGTCTGCGCTGCGCAAAACGTCTGGAGTAACACATTGGCCGCTCATGGCCTAGCCGCGACCCGCCTCTCTAGGCCAGTCTGCAGGAAGGCTAGTTCAGGCTACAGGACTGATCTAATTACAGGATTAAGTTATGCTAAGGTTGACCTGGCTGAGTTATGAGTGGTACCGCTTGTACACAATCAGCCATACACTTTTACTTTGTATTATTTCTATATTGGTCACCTGGGAATGCAGTTAAAACATGTGTGGCATATAGAAGGATGCTACTTAAGGGATCTCTCACTGATGAGTTGTTTCAACTCAAATGTTCGTGCTGACAAAGTTTACTCAGACAGTTCCCTTCCAGGAAACGAATAGAAGCTATTATGCTGCGGACGGTGAATTGTCTAGACTAGTCTAGACCTATATATGAAAATTACATCTAAGTGGGAACAGGATCTGAGCCATCAGAAGAATACGCTACAGCAAGCAACCAGGCTTTTAATGGAAATACTGTAAGTGGAATTAAGAGAGGATACTGTAAGGCAGCTCTGCTTAATGTCAGGAGACAGACGCTAAACACTTGCCCTGGCTTTCTATGGGAATATTCTGTATTTATTTCATGTAGTAGGGGTGTTGAATGATTAAAAGAAAATATCAGATTAATCACAGCTTTGAAATTAATTTAATCATGATTAATCACCATTCGAACTATGTCCAAAATATGCCATGTTTTTCTGTATATTGTTGTTGGAATGGAAAGATCAATGACAGAAGGCGGATATACATTTAAATACGTACAAATGTATGTTTTAATTCTTTATGAGAAGAATTGTGTGGGAGGATGGTGTCCATCTGTCTCACCCCTTTGTCGTGCTATGTGATTTGAGCTGCTTATGTAAATTGGGCAGCCTTTTATGGCAATAACCAACTTACTTGTGTTTTTCCCCATCCAAATAGGGATAGATAGTGCAGAGTAGATGGGATTATTGGATGTATGGGGAGGGTCATCCAAGCATGGATTAATCGCGTTAAATTCAGATTAATTTCAAAATTGAATTAACTCAGTTAACTCACTAATTTCAACAGCCCTAATTTCATGTGCTACTAATGAGATGAGGATAGAAACATCAAGCAGTCAAAAACATATCTTTATCAACTTTATCTCAAATTCTAAAGAAGGAAGAAAGGACATGGCACTTTCCATAGCGATGAATAAATTACAATTTTTCATTTCAAAATTTGGCCTATTTTAAATCACATGTTTACAAAGACGCATATTCAGCATAATTAGATTATTTTACAAATCAGCCTGGATCTTAACGCAAAGATCTCAAACACAAACGTCTGAGCCACATAAAATATACATGCTGTCTGTTTACAGATAGTGGCTACAGATAAATCCAGTAAATCCTTTGTCTACCATATATGTTACTGAAGCATTGTCCAATGGTTGTTCGTCACCATCGTGCTATCATGTACCATATATCGGCAGACCGTCATTTGTCAACTTCCCAGAAGTGGCTCAGAGAGCAAATCCGAGATGATCTTGGCGATTAAAGGACAGATAATGAAATCCAATCCAATTGTCCCTTTCAGTCAAAGATAAAGAAGAGGGTCCTACGGATTCAGAAGCACGGCCTATGAAGGATGAGACCTTTGGAGAGTACAGGTTTGTCCAGTCCACTCTTCCAGAGATGTCCTGCTTTCGACGTGTGGTCCGGGGACCCCCAGGGGTATTTGAGAGGGTTCTAGGCGGTTCCTAAGTGAATGATAGTTTGGTAGTCTCACGTAGCCAGATAAGCAGAGATCTCAGCATATACTGTTAGGTCTGGGGGAATCTAAGTTCAATGAATGGGCTTAAATTCACTGAATTTAGATGTCACGGATACTGTATATATCTAACCATCTGGCTACACAAGACATATAGTTAGGAACCAAAGTGACCTTTGCAGATCTGTCATTCTGAGAGATGGAGACAAATGGAACCAAATGCACCCTTACAAAACCATTTGTACATTGAGTTTACATTGTACTGTAGATTGGGGTCCCAGACATAAAAAAAACATATCAAAGGTTACTTGGCTTAATGCATATACTGGCCTGGGGGTCCTTTTAATAACTGAGAATCACTAATCTCAACATCAGCCTATGATTTCTTGAGCATTATATTATATGTATTGATCATTTAACTTCATAAATTAACCCTGATTCCCTTGACATTGTTTTTTTTCTAACCTTTTGTGTTCCTTACACTCTTCCCTCTTCTCACCAATGCCTCGCCCTGCTTAACAGATCTCTAGAAAGGTATGCTGGGATGTGCTTACTGGTGCATGCTTCCCCTGCTACCGCCTTAGTAGTAGTTATACGCATTTGTGTATAGAAAGATCTAATTTACCATCCTTACCTCAACTTTTCAGTGTGTATGCAGTATATATTCAGTTATCCGCGAAAAGCCTCATTATAAATCATTGAATGACACTTATCTTTTCATGCAGCCTATTAATAGGATACTTTGACCTTTTGCCGTTGTATTCTCTCTCCACCTTGCTCTTCCTCCTCCTCCCTCTCTCTCTCCAACGTTTGTTGTCCCTTTGCAGTGACAACGAGGAGAAGAACACCGCCAGCCAGGCGTCCCTGTGCGACGGGAGCAAGCTGTGCAGCGAGGACACCCTGGAGTTCCTCGGCAGCAGTGCCATCACCACCGAGCTGAACATAGACGAGTCCCTGGTCAGCCAGTACAGCCGTCCCAGTGACGGTTTACCGGACAGCTCCCCCCTCAACCCCACCACCGCCGTCTCTCCTCCCACCAACAATGGCCTGCCCAACTCGGTCCCAATCCTGGATTAACCTCCGCAACCCGCCCACGTCCCCCTGGGACCTGTCAGACCAAAACATGTCAACACGTACGTGCCCATACGCTCCTCTGCTCCCCGCTGACTTTGTGATCCATAGTGTGACTACTAACTAAGCGATCGATACATTGACTATTCAGATGCCCCCCCCGGCCCTGGCAGCCATCTGATTGACCCCGACTATTTTCTGACCAAAGGAGTGTCCAGAGTAGTGGACGATGAGACACAAGTCTGACTGACAAAAGACAATAGATAGAGACACGTTCGTCCCCTGACCTTATGATGTCCTTAGACCTCCACTCCCCCTCTACTCTACTTCGTAGTTTACAGCATACCTGATTATGGCTTTCGTCTATCTGCCTCTTTTCTCTTTCTCTCTATCCCTTAACATGGTGACATGGGATTGGGAGAGATGTTATGATAAACACAACTATATATATATAAAAATAAAATAAAGCTAGAATGCCATAGAGATCGACATATCAGAGGGAGTTTAGGTTCTGGTCCTGCGGAGAGGTGTATTGGTGGAGGGGGGCATTAGGAGAGTCTAATGAGGCAAACGAGAGAGGCACAAGCTGATGTGGGAAGTCGTAAATCTTAAAATATTCATGATCATGCATTTTATATTATTTTGCATTGTACGTGTCTGAAGCCACTTTGATGTCTCAAGACGGTAATTGCCATTTTTTTTTAAATGTGATTTTTTTCTATGAAACTTTTTTAATACAAATCATATTTTTGGTTATGTCAGTGTTTTATTTATGTTTTCGACCGTTTCATATGATTCTTTTTACATCCCTTAAATGTAATTCAGCACTTCATGCCCTATAGGTTTACTGACACGTTTCATAATGAATCAAGATATCACTACAACTAACTGAAGCCAGGTTTCTTATTATAAATAACATTGGATGCATAAAAGGAATTTGCTGTGAAAATGCTGAATAGCACGTGGTGTATATAACTGCATCTACATTTATCTATTAGCCATAAGACAGTATTATGGATATGTACATGCTCCTTATAAGTCCCTGTGCCTGCCGGGTCTGCATAGAGCAACAGACTGATGTCATTACTCTGTCGCCTTTTCACCAGAAGTGTAATGTCATTAGTGGTATGAAACTCTGTAATTCTTTTTGTGTAGAGACCTTTGTGTAGCTTTCTGTATTTGTCAGTGTCTCTTTCTACAGTGTATTAAACAAAATGTCTCTAAATGAACAATCTTCCCATAATCTGTCCATCTCACCCGTCACAAAATGGAGCAGTGGTTTCTGTGATGATTTGTGGGTGAGGTACACTCGACATATTATTTTCAGGCCCTCATCAATGCAAGATGTGACAGCAGCCATCGTTGTACACACCGAAGGCAAGCAGTTGATATTTACATCAAACGCAGAATGTATTATTTGTTAGAGCTGGTTGGAAGTATTATTGACATGCCAAAAACCCCTTTTTGGAAAGGAAAAAAGAAATTCTGGAGATATACTGGAGAGATTATGGTTTTGGTATGGATACGACAAACCCTGGAGTGAGAGCTTTCAGCATTTCATTGAATGTAAATATACAGCCCTTAAAGATTGTTTTGATTAACCGAACGTTTGTATGATAAAAAAAAAAAAGGAAATGTGAAAAATGTGCAGGTTTTAACTTTGTATTACGTTCATTTTGAAACGTTTCAAGTAGTCTTTCCCTTCCTTGTATTGATGCTATTCACACTTTCCTTATTTGACAAATAATTAAAGTGAGATTTGGCTGTTTTAGATAAAGCTAGTTCCTAGTTAAAAAATATATATTAAAAAAGACAAAAAAAAAAAAATCCCCATCTTTCCTTAGACGTTTACCAAACCCACTTAAAAAAGGTGCATTCATTCCTATCGTCTTTTAGTATAGCATAGTAGAAGCATTGAAAAGAGAGCTAAGTTCGCATTCATGTCTGTAACCATCTAGTAAACCTTTGCAGTGCAGTGAGTATCTGTGGAGTCTTTGTCTGGTGCATTTATTAGAGATGGGGATGCAGTGAGCCAGTTTGTGCTTACCACAGGGAGAAGCTATACAATGTATGCAATGTTGCTGTCTCTGCACTCCCTACTCAAGACAATAGTGTGCCACTAGACTAAAATGACACCTACTGTATTGACAATCATAGAGATTGAATAATAGAGTAAATTGTGTTTATATGGGCTAGTGGCACACTGAAGGAACTGTACGTTGAGTGGAGTCCCTGTTGTTGATTGTACAGACACACTCAGGACAAAAAGGAAAAGAAAAGAAAGTTAGAATTCTATTTTTCATACAGTAATGATAAACTACATGAAACATGTCAATATTCTATCTCGACTATCTGCTGCTAAACATCTGTGTTTTGTCAGTGTCGGAGCAAATGTTCACCTTGAATGAAGGATTGAGTGTTCGCGCGCAGATACTCACTCTACTGCCACTCGCTCTTTTGCTTTTCATGCATTGAGGGGAAAAGCTGAGGCTGCTAGCCTTTTTTTCCACCTACGTTGTGTTTCCTCCTCTTTTAAAAAAAAAGCTAAAACGTAAAAAAAAAAAAGAAAAGAAAATCCATCAAAAAGTCAATTGTTGCATATATAGAAAACAAACCACAGCAAGCAACGCTTCTTCAGTACATGAGAGCAGATGGATGTTTAATAGTGAAGTGGGAGGGGGTGGTTGATGGAGACGGGGAACGGGGAAGTAGGGGCGGAGGGTTATATATATAAATATATACAGTATGTCACTGCCGGAGGGAGATGTGCCTCTGTGTAGGCTGTGTGGGGAACACCATTAGGACACCATAGGACCAGGGAAGTTTGTGCCACTGAGACAGGAGTGGGGTGGGGTTGGGCTTTTGGTTGGTCGGCTTCTGAGTGGACTTGTACTGCATATGGGGCCAATATTATTGTATCTGCATTGATGAGTCAACTACTGTAACTGAATATATGATCCAAAATAAAGTAACTGGAACAATCTGTACCAAAATAGGAGTCCCTTTCTGTCGTCGGTATCACCTCTACCGTATCGCTTACAAACATCGATGCTGTGTGCAGCCTAAAAATACTCTGGAGGAATTGAACACCCCTTTTGTATGGATGACAGATGGGAATAAATACTGAGTAAAACAATCAATAGACTTCATTTATTTACTTGTGTGATGTGCCAGTGGGCAGTGTGAGGTGCTGGACTGGTCAGCGAGAGCTGGTATTGAACTGATTGAAGAAGTTTGCAGTGGGTTTGTTGGTGTAGAGTTTCTTGTTCAGGTAGTCTTGACTGGGGAAGATACAGAAGCATAGAGTTACTGCATGTCTAAAAGAAATATATCAATTATATACTGCATATAATAAAGTATGTATGCTTATTCTGAATTCCACATGTCAAGGCCTCATACCAAAGTTTGCTATCTAACACTACTGAATACTCAATAAGCCATTTATTTTTTATAGGCTATATGCATGCATGCTCGTATGAGTGGTATACAGTACATGAGCATGTATGAGTATGCATGAGCTTGCGTGTGCTTTCCTTACTGTGTCTGCTGTTCTTTAGCCAGCTGCTTGTTGTATTGGTCCATCTGTGTCCTCGTCTCCCTCTGGAGTTCTTCTGTTCTCATCTCCTCCTCCTCGGCCTCTCTGGTGAGCTTCATTCGCTGGAAGTCCCATGCAGCATCCAGAAGCTTCTCAGTCTCGAGCTGCTTCTAAAAAATAGTATAAAACATGACATGCAACAGAAGAAAAAATAAAACATTTGGCAGACTTTTGAAAAAGAACGTGTTTTTTTTTTGGCAACCTGTGTTGTGCTGAGCTTCACACGTACTAGAGCAGTGATTCCAAAATCACCCACAAGAGAGATTCGATGTTTTCCCGGGATCCAAACCGGCTCGCTCTTGTATGCTTGTAGATCTGCTATTTTCACTACTTTTTTTATTGATAGAATTTCTTAGATTTGTTGCTTTGTTTGTTTAAAAAAAAATCATACAATAATTTTCATTTTTGTAATTAAAAATAATCTTTTGACTTTTTGGGTAACAGTGTCCTAGAGATTATTATTTTTAACCACCTTGTGTTGACAGGTATAAATATCTATCTCGGAACATTGGATATAGAAGCTTACAGCAACCTGCATTGTCAGCGTCCTATTGTGTGTTCGAGTGTGACTTAC
>OOFJ01137481.1:0-13722 GCA_900323375.1 Benthosema glaciale
CTCCTAAAACATGATAATCAGGTACTGATGATCATGATCATCAGGTATGATTATACTAGGAGGAAGATTTATTAAAAAAAAAGTGTATAGAAAGTGTTAAAATTATGTTTTTATGTGGCCACACCCACCAGTTCATTAGGTATGCATGGTTTTCACCTTAGCACCGCCCACCTGAACTTAAGCCTTCCCCACAGCTGTTCTTGTATGATATTGTGGGAGGGGTTACGGGTTGTGATGTCACTAAAATGGTGTTATTTCGATTGGGCCTTTTGACTCAAAGGCTTGCAGCTTTCAGGAAGAAACCAACAATACACAGGGAACACATATTTGAATATTTTAACCACACCTGGGGGTGTATTAGGTTAATGTTAACTCTATAGACACATGCAAAACAGAAAAAGTACAAAAATCATGGCACTCCATCTTTAAAGGACATCAAGAAGGGTCACTCGGGTGGTGCAATGGTGCACTATACTGCTGAGATTGTGGGTTCAACTCCACAGTGGTGCATTTGCAGTCGAACATCTATACGAATACAATTGTTCAGGGAAGGGAAGCTGGGCGATGAGAGTGTTTTGTGTAGATGAATAGGTAGGTATGTGTATGTGGTAGGTATGTGTGTGTGCGTGCGTGCGTGCGTGCGTGTTTGTGACATGACTACTGTACCATGAAACCTCAAACCACATACCATTTTGTAAGTGTACCTCTACTGCACCTATGATACTATTTGTGTCCTTGTACTTGTGTACATGTTTTGCTATGCCATTTTTGTACAAACGCCACACAAATCAGTACATATTATCTCTGTCATGTGATGAAGATGTGTCAGTCAGATTCTTCAGATTCCCTAGCTTCCAATTGGTTAGGACTGCCTTCCAAATTTTGCAAGCCATGGGTCATCATCCTGGCCTAGTGGGGACCTGCGCTCCTAATTAAGGGGTGTTCTTTTCTTGTTTTGTGTATAGATTGACTGGATGTTTATTGTGTTGTGTGTAGACGATTCAGTGTATCTTCCTGAGGAAGCCGAGAGACAGGAATATGTGATGAACGAACATGGAATCATCTACAGAGGAACGGACAGATACATTTCTGCTATGGCTTGGGATTATGGACAGGTAAACAATACATTAGATAGATGACACCAGTGACGGGTAGGGAATGGACGGACGGACGGACGACGGACGGACGGACGGACGGACATTTTCCCCTGGTCATAATCTAGATTTATATCTCATGTGACTCAAATAAACAAAACAAAACATTGTTAAACTCAATATTTTGTCTCTCTCGCTGTGTCCAGTTTGAGGAAGACATGGTGGACATTTGTCTGAAGTTGTTGGACGTCAACCCCAAGTTTGAGAAAGACCCAGCTGATGACCTCTCTGCTCGCTGTAATGCTGTCTATGTCAGCAGAGTGGTCAGTGCTATGGTAAGTAAGGCAAACGCAACAAGGTGCAGTAGGTGAGGCAAGGCTTCTGCTGCTAGCCTGTAGACCAGTGGGCGACGTGGCATTCTAGTGTGCCGTGATGCAAATCAAGGGCGCCTCAGAATACTTTGATAATATTTGGAATGTATCAATGTCACTTCAGTTTAACCACTTAAACCCTCTATACTTAGCAAGACGCGGACTACCAAATCTCCAATTGTGAGAATATTATAGAATAGAATATAGAATGTTGTAATAATAATCCCAGTTTTCCTTGTGACATAGGGTACAGTTTTCAGGTTACTTTTATGCCTGAGGAAGGTCGAAAGACTGAAACGTTGCTATATGACTCTATAAAATAAATACTTCTGAACCAGCAAGTGGCAGTGTGCGGGTCTCTCCTTCTCCTACAGTTTCTGCATTGTCGCCTACGCACCTGCTATCTAATCAAGTGAATCGAGTGTGCGGAAGTCTCTCTTCAATAGGTTACTTTTATAAAACGATTACTACATTAGGCCATTTTACAAAATTAGTAGGTTACTATCATTTTTGGTAACGCAAGTATATTTTGAAGCCAATACCTTTGCACTCAAGTACAATTTTCAATGCAGTACATTTACTTGTAGTATTTCTACAGTGTGTTATAAAGTAAAACGTCTGAGTACCATTCTTCTACCATTGTGTATTATTATTTGTGCAGATCAACTCTCTAGATGACAGAGGAGTGCTGGCCGGCTCTTGGGGTGATTATTCCGGCGGCGTCTCGCCCACTCATTGGAGCGGTAGTGTCGAAATCCTGCGGAAATGGCGCAAATATAACTGTCATGCGGTGAAGTACGGACAGTGCTGGGTGTTCGCCGGGGTCATGTGCACAGGTAAAGAACCCAGGAGGCTAATGTGGGGTCATGTGCACGGGTAAAGAACCCAGGAGGCTAATGTGGGGTCATGTGCACAGGTAAAGAACCCAGGAGGCTAATGTGGGGTCATGTGCACAGGTAAAGAACCCAGGAGGCTAATGTGGGGTCATGTGCACAGGTAAAGAACCCAGGACTCCAGGAGGCTAATGTGGGGTCATGTGCACGGGTAAAGAACCCAGGAGGCTAATGTGGGGTCATGTGCACGGGTAAAGAACCCAGGAGGCTAATGTGATTTCTAGTGCTACAGTTCTGGTCGTCAGTCAAAATGTCATACAATGACATTTTGCATACAATGTTAAATGCAAAGGCAGGCATACTTTGGGTAGACATAGCATTGGTCAGACATGCGTTCTACCCCGTGGGAGGTTTGTCTGACTAAAAGCATGCACCCAAATGCAAATACATACATTGTCAAATACATTGGTTCTCAACGTCTGGGATTATCCTGGGATAACTAGCCATGAGTCATGACATGACATATGTAATTTGGCATGTCACATATCATATGGTAATATACTATACTATACTATTATACTAATTGAATTGAATTGTATATAAGTCGCATTTTGTTTTTTGTTTTGTTTTCCCCAGTGTTGAGGTGCTTGGGAATTCCATGTCGTGTGGTCACCAACTTCCAGTCAGCTCACGACACAGACGGCAGCCTGACCATCGACGTGTTCCACGCAGGCTATGGAGTTCGGCCCAGGGACTCCAAGGACAGCGTTTGGTGAGTTCATACTTTCATCGCAGACAAAAGGTGAAAAAGTCCTAGCTGCCTGTCACCCTGGCACGCTGAAAACTGCAGACACACTTGACCTTGTAATATTGTCTGTATCCATGTACCGTACCGAACGTTTATATGTATTTTATCACTACTCTACTGTAATGCATTGTGTTGTTGTTTTATGGTTGATTTATGTGATGCTCTTGTTTTATTTCATTTTACAGCACCTTGTAACATTTGTTTTGAAAGGCGCTTCATAAAGGCGCTTAATAAATGTACCTTTACCTTTATACCTTACCTAGTTTTGACGACCATGCAGACATTTTGTTCTTATATAGGCTTGTTTTTTCTAACCACAAGGTTACAATGTAGTTTAGATCTCATGTTTATTAGACAGATACTATGTTCATTGTTTACCTGGTATCCTATAGTTTCAAATAATGTATATATTATTATTTTGCAACTCCCACACTGGACACGACAGAAGAATCGGCTTTTCAACTCGATCAGCATCATATTAGAAGCTTCAGCATCCCGGTTTAAAGTTCGTATCGGACACCACTGCAGCACTGATGTGAGCTATTTTACTGTATATGGCCCTTGGTGCTGGCCCCTCCTATGTCCAGCTTTGAGGGTTTGTGTGAAGACAAACATGGAAGACAAGAGAGAGGACACAAATTGTGATTGGCCAGAATGAGTATGATGACATATGATCATAAGATCATCATCACTTCACACACGGTGTTGATTTTATTTATTTAGTTTGGTTGTCCAATCAATGGGAATGTTTGACATGTGTCAGGAACACTGGTCGATGACGTTCTGTCAGAGCCTCAACAGAATGGTGTGATGCAATGGAATTGAACTTGAGACAGAAGAAAGGAAAGAGACTTTTGTTGTACTGTATTGTCCTCCTGTCTCTCTCCCGTCTCCTTTTCTCTCCACTGTCATGTGCGTGCAGTTACCTGAAGAGTAATCATTAATGACAAAAAATTAAAAAGTTAGCAGTAATTACAAAATCACATCATTATGCATCATCTCATTCCAGCCACTCACAAAAGTGACTCATTCCAGTCACTTTTGTCTTGAGTGTTTGTCTTGAACACTCAAAACTCGCCCATTCATTGTGAATGGCATTTAATGTTTGTGTTTGCACAAACACTCAAAACATCCTGTTCATGGTCAATGGCATTCAATGTTTGTGTTTACACAAACCCTCAAAGCTGGACATAGAAGGGGCTAGAAGGGGCCCCTCAAGGAATGTATCACCCATGGCAATTATATATTGATTACCCACGTGTAAAGTATCCGCCCACCATAGTGGAGTCCAGGGGTTTGGAATTTAATCCATCACAGTGCATCCGACACTGCGACACATGGCTAGGCCAAGTGTCTATAACACATCTCAACCACTAGCCTAAGAGAGAACACCCCCGTCCACCTCGGCCATTAGGCTTTTTCTTTGGTCTTCAGGCAGATGCGAGTCACTCTGCTACATGCATCTTTGTGTGGAGACTTGCGCTTCTTCACCTTGAGGAGACGTCCATGTATCTCTGCAGAGGTTCTTCACCTCGAGGAGACGTCCATGTATCTCTGCAGAGGTTCCATGTCAACACCAGTGTTTTTCTGCTCGCTCTTGGCGGTGTACAGGTCCTTGTCCTGGACGTAGCGAAACACGGAGTCTGGCGTCAGGTATCTGACACTCTGTCCCCGCCGCAACGCTTGCCGCACGCGAGTGGCCGAGATCTCGTTTGTCACCCATTCGCGGACCACGTGGATGTTCTTACGATGCCTCCATAGAGCGTCCGATTTGTGGATGACCTCCTCAGCATCTGTCCCATGGCGGCTGATGCAGACCACGCCATAGAGACCTAGGATCTCAGCCACGTCCTCCTCCCTCCAGAGATGTGGAGTCACAAAGGAGTCCAGGACGTCGGCCCCGCACAGCAGCATCAACCGCTGAGGAGAATAATGCTCCTTCTTGGCGCTCTTTCTTCTTCTTTTGAGCTCTTTGTTCAGCCCTACTGCTCTGCAGTGATGCCGTGCTACTTCAACCGTCTCCGTCCACTGAGACTTATTGCTCTCCCAGGGATCTACTGTGATCCAGTCGGAGTCTTCTGAGGCCAGTCGGGCCATCTTCACGCGGTGGTGAGCTTCGATCAGGCCCTTCTTCTTATAGCCGTCACTCACTGGAGAGATGATGCCTTTCACCACTGTGTACTGGCCCATGTCTTCCAGGTAGTTTTTGGCGAGCTCAAACATCCTCAAGTGCATGTTGGTTATGGGGTTGAAAGAGCCACAGGACAGCAGCACCACTTCGGTTGGATGCTGGGACTCCATTGTCTTTGGACTGATTCTCTGCTCTAATGGCTCCTCTTGTACGTACGTACCAGTGTGAAAGGCTGACTAACTTTAAAGCATGTAACGCTTTTACCTTTGATCTGCCTTGACACTCACGGCATCAATCTGACACCAGTCTTATTTCTCTCCATATATGGACTTGATGATGGTCTGACTCTGAGCTCTGAAACGTCCTGTCAGTGCGTTATCCGTGGTGTTTAATGATGGCCTCTTGCACCCATGACTTTAACTTTTGGTTAAGTCTTGAGTTTAGAGCGCAAACCTTTTTAAACCTTATTGTTGTTTATTCTGTCATGTAGGAATTTCCATGTGTGGGTGGAGGCCTGGATGAAACGCCCAGACCTGAAGGAGGATGGAAGCTATGATGGCTGGCAGGTTCTGGACCCAACCCCACAGGAGAGGAGCAAAGGTACTTGTCTCTGAAAGCAATGCGTTAGAATGTCCTTCTAATCTAATGCATGAGGGGGCCGTGATTCCTTTTTACTTTTCTTTTTTCCTATAGCCTCTCCTATATACAGCTTTTGCCCCCACACGTCTCAATATCTGCCGTTGACACTGAAAGGAGAAATTACGTTACATGTCTGCCAAATATGACGTAAATCAACCGATCACATACATTCACACATCATTATTTTTAAAGTGAAAAATCCCTTTAATACTTCCTATAAGGTTAATATGAACATTAAAACAATATTTAAAATGTTTTTTATTAGCACAATGTATTTCATACATTCCATAGCGCTGGACTACACGTGGATAAATTACTTGCAACGGGCGTTGTCCCCTTGACTAAAAGTACACCCCCTGTAACCCCTCCTGTAACCCCCTCAACTTTGGAAAAACAATGAATTACAGTTATAGGCCACAGCTAGAGCCTGCCTTTGACACCATGTTTTATCTCTGGGACTCCCATACATACATATACATACAACTGCAAATGTGATTTTACTCTGATAGTGCACAAATGGAACCAAGAGCACCCATAAGAGTTACATTTCCTTGAAATTAGAATCAGTGGAACAAATGGACTATTAATGACTTTGTTCTTTCCTGCAGGTGTGTTCCGCTGTGGTCCGGCTCCCGTCGCAGCGATCCATGCCGGACACACCGACCAGAAATACGATATTCCGTTTGTCTTCGCTGAGGTCAACGCTGACTGCATTGACTGGCTGGTTAGTATGGACTATACTTTTATGTAGGCTAGTGCCTATAATGCTAAGCACTTTACGATGATTCACATTCATGCGCCATTCACACACACATTCACACACTTATAGCGGAGGAAACCATGCAAGGCACCAACCTGCTCATCGGTAGCCAGGAGTAGCCGGGATTCAAAACCTGGAACCTTTCAAAAAATCTTGAAAAGGTTATAACATTTTTAATAACACATATTTTGTATGTGGGAGGTGTGGGGGGGTCTCTGGCACAAAATATTTTCAGATGGGGTCTGTGGCCAAATAGAGATGATGTTGTACGACAAATTTACATCGCAACGTTTTGAGCTTGATGTCATGCACAATCCAAATATAGATGTCTTTAACCGCAAGTTCCCAATATGGACAATTTTACATTCTCCAAATGAACTCCAGATGAATCTACATCACTGTATAAAAGGCACGAGACAGCCCTCTCGGCGCAGTAGATTAAGCTCGCTCTAGAATCAGGCCTTTTGAGCAGAGCTTTAAGCTGAATGGCTAAACAATTAGCAGGCAGTTGGCTATCATGGTGTTGAGGTTATGGGTTGAGGATGATGATGAAGATATCGATGCTGGCCTGGGAAAGGGCGTTGTTGTCCCAGAGAGGAATAACGACAAGTCTTGGGTTGATGTCACTCGTGTTTTCAAGGGGGCGTGTAAGGAACTTAACCGTGGCGAGTTGCTCCACGACAAATTGTTTGGCCTGTTCGAGGCTATGTCGGCCATCGAGATGATGAATCCAAAGATGGATGCCGGGATGATCGGGAACCAGGTCGACCAGAAGGTGGTTCTAAGCTTTGAACAGGCTGTCAAGGCTGGTGCCATCAGGGTAAGGGACCTGGGCCCGCCTCAACTGATCGGCATCATGGACACATGTTTCCGTTGCTTGATCATGTGGCTGGAGGGCCACTCTCTGGCCCAGACCATATTCACCTGTATGTACACGCACGAACCAGACTTAATAGAGGACCCGGCTCTCAAAGCCTTCACCCTGGGAATCCTCAAAGTCTGCAGCACTGTTCATGGGAAAGTCATGAAGGCTGCCGTGTTTGAAGAGGAAGACTTCCAGGCAGCGACCTATGGCTTCAAGATGGCCGATAATGTTACGGACCTGCGCGTTGCAGGCATGCTGAAAGACGCGGAGGATGAGTTACAGAGGCGGATTAGGAGCACGCGCTGCCTGAGAAAGTTGCAGCAACGAGATGCCGAGGTCGAGCTGGAGCACCAGCAGTATTTGGCACTTTTCAACAGAATCAAGTTCACGCGCCTGTTATTGACCGCACTTATGGCCTTTTCAAGGAAAGAGGCCAGTAGCAGCTCGATGACCGAGGCCCAGAATCTGATGGCTCAAGCAGCTGAGCTACTGCCAGCCATCCACTCCAGCATCCAACATGGTATCCAATCACAGACTGATACTCAAGGAGAAGAACACATCATGATGGGCTTTGAGCCGCTGGTCAATCAGAGACTGCTGCCCCCCACCGCCCCACGCTACATCAAGATCATCAAGAGAGAGGAAATGGTGGCCTACTTCACCAAGCTCATAGAACGTATCACGAGCGTCTGTGACGTCATCAATTCCACCAGCCTGCACGGCATACTGGACTTCTTCTGCGAGTTTAGTGTGCAATCTCCCTGCGTGCTCTCCCGATCTCTGCTCCAGACAACGTTCCTGGCAGATAACAGCAAAGTGTTTGGTACTCACCTGATGGCGAATATGATCAAGGATGCTCTCAGATGCTTTGTCGCTCCGCCTGTCCTCTCCTCCAGGTGCTGTCTCTTCAACAACCACCAGGCCAAGGCCTACATAGAGTCATTCGTCACAGACTGCTCCGGGCCGTTCTGTAGCCTCGTACAGATCCACGGCCACAACCGAGCGAGGCAGAGAGACAAGCTAGGACTCATCCTGGAAGAGTTTGCCGCGCTGCAGGCCGAGGCGGAGAACGTGGATGCTGCGCTGCACGGCCTGCTGAACAAGCTGGAGCCTCAGAGGCAACACCTGGCCTGTCTGAGCAGCTGGACCCTCTACCACAACCTGAGGATCATGATCCAGTACCTGCTGAGCGGCTTTGAGCTGGAGCTTTACCGCGCGCACGAGTACCACTACATCTACTGGTACCTGTCCGAGTTCCTCTACGGCTGGCTGACGTCCACCCTGAGCAGAGCCGACTCCTCTCGGACGGCAGAGGAGCAGCAGAAAGGACGCAGCAGCAGCAGCAAGAGAACCAAGAAGGAGGCGTTGTGCCCGCTCAGCAAGGAGATCACCATGTGTCAAGTCTACCAGAACATGTGTGCTGGCATGTACAAGACCATGGTGGCGTTGGACTTGGACGGGAAGGTGCGTCAGCCACAGTTTGAGCTGGACAGCGAGCAGGTCCGCTATGAGCATCGCTTCGCCCCCTTCAACAGTGTGGCCACTCCCCTGCCCGTGCGCTATGGCCAGTTCAAGGAGATGTCTGACCTGAAGAAGTGCAACCCTCCGCCAGGTTCGGCTGACTTGTACCTCGCAGCCAGCAAGCACTTTCAGCAGGCTAAGCTGGTCCTGGAGAACATGGCCGGTCCAGACGCCGAGGTGGGCCGTGTCCTGAAGGTGGCCAAGCCCAACATCGTGGTGACGAAGCTGCTGGCCGGAGGACACAAGAAGGAGCCCATGGTGCTCCCACAGTTTGACTTCTCCGCTCACAGATACTTCCCTGTGGTCACGATTACATGATTCAGAAGCGGCTGTGGCTCAGGAGGTAGAGCAGGTCGTCCAATGATCCATGGGTCGGCGGTTCGAATCCCGGCTCCTCCTGTCTACATGTCGAAGTGTCCTTGGGCAAGACACTGAACCCTACATTGCCACCACTGGTGTGTGAATGTGGAAAGTGGCGACGCTGGCGTCGACTGTTCGCCGCTTCACCTCCCAATGTATGAATGAATGAACCATTGTAAGCGATTTGAGTAAGCACGTTGTGCATAGAAAAGCGCTATAAAAATGCAATTCATTATTATTATTAGACTATACTGGCAAATGAACACTCAGGGTGTAACCTATATTAGTGGTGGACAGCAACCAAATTACATTTACTTTTTGGGTGGTGCAACCACTCCAAGGCCCAGCTTTGTCCAGCTATGTTCATCCATCCCTATCTTTGTATGTCCCTATGATTAGCGTACCAACAGGGGGCGCTGTTGCACCACTCACTTCAGACTTCCGGTCTGATTTTACTCCAACACTTGACTATGTACACGTGTAGCATTAGTCTATTAGTCTAGTTCAGCACGTCTACTATGGACTATAGTGTCATTACTGTCATTACCTCATGTCCTTCTCTATATTAACCCCTGCGTCAAAGGCAGCACTCACCTCACACTGGATGTAATTGTTTTTTTTTGTCTACTCTGTATTTGTTTTTTGGAGGCATATACCAAAGACAAATACCATATTTAAGTACAGTGTCTATGATGTGAACCTACTAGCAAAATATAGATCTACTGTTTTTGCTGAGTGTTTGCCCCAGAAAAGGCATTTGTTTGCTAGGGTTCAAGTGCTTATATTATTATTAGTATTATTATTGCAATTAATTACTGTGTGTAATTGTGTGTTTTTATATACTGCTAGGTTATGGCTGATGGTTCAAAGAAGAACATCTTTTCTGACAGTTTGAGAGTTGGTCAAAACATCTCCACCAAGTCTGTGGGCTCCAACAAGAGGCAGAATATCACGGACAGCTACAAACACAGAGAGGGTGAATATATGTGCATGCATTATATTTCAATATAATAATAATAAATGAATAAGAAAAAGCAGTTAAAGCTGCACTAGAGCCTGCCTGCTTGTGCTTTCGTGCACGTTCTCTCCAGCTACCTTTCATTTTCAATTAAAGCAAGCGGCATGAAGACACAAGGATACAGTTTTGTAGCTGCAACAACAACTGCAACAGCTATACAGCTACACATAATGCTGTTATAGATTTCTATCCGTCCATATCATGCATACCCCTATTTTCTTTTATGAAATGACACCTCTGCTCCTAACAGGTACCGACAAGGAGAGAAGTGCCTATAAACACGCCCTCACCAGAGATTACTCCATAGAAGGACGCCCCAGAAAACCAAAGGCGGAACCCGGAGATGAGCCTGGAACAAATGGAGCGGATGAGCCAAATGGAACAAATGGAACGGATGTCATCCATGCTCCCCAGAAGATTTCAATGAACATCGAGGAGGTATAGACTACTTATTATTAGTTAGGGCAACCTAGAGTAACATTTTGAATACAGGCCTTTTACCTGTACTGTAAGAGTCTTATTGTGGTGCTGGTAGTCTGACTGATGTCTTAACATTGGTTATGCATTATTCTAGGTGTCCACGCCCATCAACGGTCAGGACATCAGTTTGAAGCTGCAGATGAGCAGTAATGACCAGGCAGCCAGGCATTTCTCTGTTAGCATCAGCACCCAGGTCATGAGGCAGGCCTTCTGCTAACGTCCACACCCAGCTGAGTGACGTCACTCTACTGCCTGGACAAGGTAAACTAGTCTGTCCCTATACGGTCACTAACTAACTAACAGTTGAGTAGAGAGGTGATGCAGGCCGGACACTGCCCAGTCCACACCAATGAGTAATGATTTGCAATCGCTTCTTGCAACCACTGTCGTTGCTTGGCTGAGGCTGCTGCTGCTGCAGCATGCAGCGTGGGTAGTTTGGGTTTGTAAAATGTCATTGGACAGGCTAGTGAGGCTACACAAACGGCCACAACACCAAATAAACAACTATACATGTATTCTTTTAGTTACTGTACTGTGCTGTGCTCTGTACTGTACTTTGATTATATTTGGAAAACATCTTTGAGAAATGATTACCGTGTGGGGGTCTCCGAGGAGAGCCCAGAACATCCAGACCCCCAGGAACGTGCCCACGGTGCCGGCCCGGTTCCGGTGGGCATTCCCATGTCTGGAATGGTTGAGAAATTACAGAGTCACCGATGGGGATCCCTCCCGGTCCCCAGAACATCCAGACCCCCAGGGACACGCCCAGGGAGCCTGGGCGCGTCCAGGACTGGTGAGCTGAGTGAGTTCCATAGGTGTGAACGGCCCCTTAGGCCTCATTCACACTTTAGACTCACGCATATTACACTTATGTCTTACAACCTCTGTGTGTCACACAGCTCGCAAACTTGTTGCATGGGTGTTGTTCACTGTGTGTTTCTTCTGCCCTCTTCCCCCCATGACACAAGTTTGTGTCTTCAAACCATGTGACTGACTCCCATTGGAAATGCATTGCGAGCTGTGTGACACAAAGAGGTTGTAAGACACAAGTGTAAGATGCGTGAGTCACAAGGCCACATGGGTCCGACTGCCAACTCTGCGTATCATGAGTAGCTCGGCTTGGGTGTGGCAAATTGTGCAGTTAAGTACTGGGAACCTAGAGTAGGTAGGTATTGTACTCCAACTTAGCAATCCATCTCTAGCACGTTGTGAGAAGGGGATATGGACTCCTGCGCTCTGGCTGAAACCGTCAATAAGCCTCTCAACAACATATCATTTGACAGTTGTTGTGACAGATCATGTGTGGTCATGAGTGAGAGTGTGTGATTCCACTCATTCAGGTGTGTCTCTCTTGCTCAATGGGAGTTGGCAGCCCTGCAATTACTGTGCATTAGCAAACGTTTTTCTGACACACTGTGCTGCTCCATTCAGCTAAACGGATCACAGGGGATTTAGATCCTGTAATTTGTGTCAACTCTCCCAGTTCTGAGCTGGTTTGTACACTCCTATGATCAGTTTCTTATGATCGGAGTTAAGCCCAATAATACTTCATCATGTAGTAATTTAATCAAGGGCCTTGTGTGTGTGTGTGTGTCTCTCTCTATCTCTCTCTCTCTAACCTTGCGTCACCAGGCTTTCCACCAAAAAGGAAAGCCTGGTCTGTGTTCCAAAATCACTGTATGATCCGGCCTGGAGCGGATGGTAAAATACGTCACGTTGTAGTCAATGTAGGCAGGAAACCACAAGGTGGAATAAGAATTCCGCCATTCACAATACTGATTCCTCCTTGTGGTAGGAAACTACAACGTGACGTATTTTACCATCCGCTCCAGACCGGTTCATAACACCCGAAAGGCAATCCTGCCCAGTCTACTCTCTCTCTCTCTCCTTTCATTTACCGTATTTGTATTTATTGTGAATTTAATTGAAGTCTGTCTGCCTGCAGACATGTCCGTGCCCATCCTGGTTCCAGCCTTGGCGTACAGGGGCCACATGCTGAACGGTGACAGTGTGAAGGTGTCCGTCATAGCCACGGACAAAGAACAGCCAGATGCTGCCATCTACCTGACGGAGGTGGACATCACACTGGAAAACCCTCCCATCTCCATTACTGTTAGTAGCCGTTACTACTAAAACTGCCACTAATCAGTGATGGTGTATACTCAAGCTTTCACATGATGAAGTATTTCAGAAATTGTCAGAATTCTCCCAAAATCTGTGAATATAGCGGTTCTATAAGCTCACGTTGCTGCATATGTTTGTAGCTAGCTGGGTGTAGTAATGCTCAGTGACTCAGAACCTGCCGGCAGGCAGGCAGGCAGGCAGGCACGCAAACGCACGCACGCATGCACGCACTATCCGCAATATATTGGATTCACGTTACTTTTCAGACATTAAACCAATTAAATGGCCAATACTTGGTAAACTTGAATTTTCTCTCTGAACTTCGTATCCTCTTGGCTGAAAATAGCTTGCTTGTCAGCTTGTATATTGTCAGCTTGTTATTTTTGGCTGGAGTTCTCATGCGTATTCTGAGAATAGGGACACCACGATTGGTTAATGTAAAGGACTTTGGTGGCCCCCTTGATTTCATTTCTGACCTGATGGTGTGTGTGTGTGTGTGTGTGTGTGTGTGTGTGTGTGTGTGTGTGTGTGTGTGTGTGTGCGTGTGTGCGTGCGTGTGTGTGTGCACGGGTGTGTGTGCGCACGCACTGGTGCATGTGTGTGTGTGTGTGTGTGTTTGTAGGTTCCAGAGCAGGGCCAGCAGCGCAGAGAGCTACCTGTGGAGGTTGTGTTTAAAAATCCACTTGATGAGACGCTGAGGAACTGCACTCTGACTATC
>OOFJ01137499.1:0-11581 GCA_900323375.1 Benthosema glaciale
TGAAAGGCTCGTATTGAAGAACTGGAGGAGGAGATCGAGGCAGAGCGTGCTGCTCGTGCTAAGGTTGAGAAGCAGAGAGCTGATCTCTCCAGGGAACTTGAGGAGATCAGTGAGAGGCTGGAGGAGGCCGGAGGAGCCACCGCCGCTCAGATCGAGATGAACAAGAAGCGTGAGGCTGAGTTCCAGAAGCTGCGTCGTGACCTGGAAGAGTCCACCCTGCAGCATGAGGCCACCTCTTCTGCTCTCCGTAAGAAACAGGCGGACAGCGTCGCAGAGCTGGGCGAGCAGATCGACAACCTCCAGCGTGTCAAGCAGAAACTGGAGAAGGAGAAGAGTGAATACAAGATGGAGATTGATGACCTGTCCAGCAACATGGAGGCTGTCGCTAAGGCAAAGGTATGATGGAATGCCTGTGTATAATATAATTCTTAATCTTGAGATAACAAGATTAGCCTTCATATATTTAGAAAGGTCAATCAATTGAGGGCAAGCTCTCTTTTCCAATGACACCCTCATTACAGTGAACAGCATAAAACCAAGTAATCTTGAGAACTGCAAATTGCAAGTTACTCAAAATGTTATTAAGCTGATAATTAAGCTGTCCCCACCTTAACAGAAAACAGGAAAGGCAACAGAGCCATGATGGACTCTGCTCAACCAGGTTTAAGTGGTTGGTTAATAAGACTTTGTAGATAAAAAACAGTGCTGTTCTCTGCTCATAGCTCATAGCTAATGATGGCCAAGCCAGTGATGGGTAAGGAAACCATCTCTCAAGTTCTAATCAGGAGGGCTGAAAGATAGACTGCATCAAAGCAATGAACCAATCAGAACAAAATGATGATTGAATATGTCCAATGTTCATTTACAGGGAAATCTTGAGAAGTTGTGCCGCACCCTTGAGGACCAACTTAGTGAACTAAAGGCCAAGAGTGATGAGAGCGTTCGCCAGCTCAATGATGTTGGAGCTCAGAAAGCAAGACTGTTGACAGAGAACGGTAAATGTTCATCTTAAAGTCTACTTTGTCCACGTGGTTTGTCGATGGTCCTTGAGCAAATTAACCATACAGTAATTAGAGACAGCACTTTGTTCAACAGTTATCCTGGAACTTTGATGAATTGTTTGAAATGTTTCAAATAAATATTCAAATTTCTAACCAGGTGAGATCGGTCGTCAACTTGAGGAGAAAGAAGCTCTCGTCTCTCAGCTCACCCGAGGCAAGCAGGCCTTCACCCAGCAGATTGAGGAGTTGAAGAGACTCGTTGAAGAGGAGGTTAAGGTGAGGAACAGATCCCATCCCATTTGTAGGCCTATATTTTAATATATATTTTTGGATTCGTATCCAGCTGACATTATTTTGGTATTTTCCTTCTCACAGGCAAAGAATGCTCTTGCCCACGCTGTGCAATCAGCTCGCCATGACTGTGACCTTTTGAGGGAGCAGTTTGAAGAGGAGCAGGAGGCGAAGGCTGAGCTGCAGCGTGGAATGTCCAAGGCCAATGCTGAGGTGGCTCAGTGGAGGAGCAAGTATGAGACTGATGCTGTCCAACGTACTGAGGAGCTGGAGGAAGCTAAGTAAGTGATGATCAGTGTTTTGAGCCACTGAATAAACCAATGATTTTGATGCTACATTAACTACTTTTGCTGGGGAGCCCCTGGATCTCCCCCAAGGACCCCACTTTGAGAACTGATGTTTTACACTGACAGGTATACCACTCGCAAAATATTGCTCACGATAATTTGATTCCATTCAATACTGATCAACAGGAAGAAGCTCGCCATACGTCTTCAGGAAGCTGAGGAGCAAATCGAGGCTGTGAATTCCAAAGCTGCCTCTCTGGAGAAAACCAAGCAGAGACTCCAGGGTGAAGTAGAAGACCTCATGGTCGATGTGGAGAGGGCCAATGGCTTGGCTGCCAACCTTGACAAGAAACAGAGGAACTTCGATAAGGTGCTTTGACATTCATTCGTTTAAAACCAAAATAATTCTTGCCTCCCTGACACAAAGCATTACTGCTGCTGTGCAGGTACTTCAAGTGGGGGTAAATGACACATGTCATTACATTACTGTGCAGGTCTTGGCAGAATGGAAGCAGAAGTTTGAAGAGGGCCAGGCAGAACTGGAAGGAGCTCTGAAAGAGGCTCGTTCTCTCAGCACTGAGTTGTTTAAGATGAAGAACTCATACGAGGAGTCTCTGGACCAACTGGAGACCATGAAGCGTGAGAACAAGAACCTGCAACGTGAGTCTTTCCCTGGCCTACATCTTTCTTTTAACAACTGTTTTTGCATATTTCTTCTGGGGAAAAACCTGGTGTTGTTAATGGATTAAAAAGGTCATCATTTTGCTTTTAAAATTATTTGAATGTTCAAGATTATTTGTGGATTATAAGGCTACTCCAACTTCATCCAAATACAAAACACGTATTTGCAGTGGTAGAAAAAGTAAAGTAAAGTAAAAGTGTCAGTACTGCACTCTGTTACAAGTAAAAGTCCAGAATTCAAAAGGTACTTGAGTAAAAGCAAAATGTACCAAAAGTAAATGAACTCATTATGCAGAATGTCCCACTTCAAGTTTTCAATGTTTCAGTTTTTGTACAAAAATATTTAAAAAATAGCAGATCTACAAGCTTACAATGCGTCACATTGCAAAAAATTGTGGGCTTGTAGAACGGCTATTTTCAAAAGGAAGAAGTGTATGGACTGAAGTGATTCATGTCGTTTTAGGTTTTGTTTTTGTTTTTGAATAATAATCAAAATCTAGTAACAAAAGTTTTCAAATTCATGTATATTTCGATCCAAGATGTAGCGGAATAGAAGTATTGTATTATTGTATAAACGTGTTGCACCACTGATTGTTTTCCACCAACTACAGAGGAGATCTCAGACCTGACTGAACAGATCGGTGAGACTGGAAAGAACCTCCATGAGCTGGAGAAGTCCAAGAAGCAGGTGGAGACGGAGAAGGCTGAGATCCAGACAGCCCTGGAGGAGGCAGAGGTAAAGCTCTTATAGCTTCTAGAATAGATGAACAATGCAATTGTCTACAGCAGTAGAACCCTTTTCAAATCAAGAACCATTATTTATTCGCCATTTAAGCCACAGACCACCATTTAAATAATTTTTGCCTCTCAGGCAAAGGGAAGAAGAGAGGAGATCAATGAAGAAAAGAAGAAAGTTTGAGCGCTTATACCACAAAAATGTACAAGTAAAGGGTTTCCGATATTTAGAAGCTTGTTTCACAAATGGCAGAGTCCCCTTAGCTTAATACAAGTAAGGGGTTTTTAGATATTTACAGCTAGTTTCACAAAAGGCACAACCATAGGGTCTTACTTAGCTTATTTTTCAGGCTGTACAGCCGTAAAACAAAGAGGTTTCTTTTTACCCCTATTGTTCTCGATGTGTCGTGCTTTGCATGGTTTCCTCCCCCATCGGTGTACGATGAATGTGCGTGTGAATGGGTGAATATTATGCACAATCTCTGTAAAGCGCTTTGTATGAAGCACTATATAAACGCACCGTTTACGATTTACCAATGCACAATTTATTTCAGGGTACTCTGGAGCACGAGGAGTCCAAGATTCTTCGTGTGCAGCTGGAGCTCAACCAGATCAAGGGTGAGGTGGACAGGAAGCTTGCAGAGAAGGACGAAGAGATGGAGCAGATCAAGAGGAACAGCCAGAGGGTCATTGACTCCATGCAGGGCACCCTGGACTCTGAGGTCAGGAGCAGGAACGATGCCCTGAGGATCAAGAAGAAGATGGAGGGAGACCTGAACGAGATGGAGGTTCAGCTGAGCCACGCCAACCGCCAGGCTGCTGAGGCCCAGAAGCAGCTGAGGAACCTCCAGGGACAGCTTAAGGTACAAACCATAGTCATTTTTTAGAGAGACACAAATTCAAACAGTGGAGCTGCTCTGAAAAACGTCACATTCTGATGTTTCTCTTAACCCACTTCAAATGTGATTACTTTTAGGATGCCCAGCTGCACCTTGATGATGCTGTCAGAGCCGGAGAAGATCTGAAGGAGCAAGCTGCCATGACAGAGCGTAGGAACGGCCTCATGGCCGCTGAGATCGAGGAGCTGAGAGTGGCTCTGGAACAGACGGAGCGAGGCCGCAAAGTGGCTGAGCAAGAACTGGTGGACGCCAGTGAGCGCGCTGGACTGTTGCACTCTCAGGTACGTTAAGTCAATAAAAAAAACACATTCAATATTCAAAATAAAATATATACATCGGCTTACTTACATTGTTCAACTGAATGTTTATTTTAGAACACAAGCCTTTTGAACACCAAGAAGAAGCTTGAGGCTGACCTGGGCCAGGTCCAAGGTGAAGTGGACGACAGTGTTCAAGAAGCAAGGAATGCTGAGGAGAAAGCCAAGAAGGCCATCACTGATGTAAGTTACAGTAGGATGCCCTACCCTTATCTATTAGTATACTAACATACTTATCTATTACTGTAGATATCCTCATTTCATGCTTCATATTAACATACTGGGATGCCAATTATCTATGAATTCATTAATTGATAATTGATAACCATATCAATCGATTAACCGGTTTAGAATTTACATTAAAAAAAACGCATTTTGCTGATATACAGAAAGAATATAAAAGGCATATTATATTCATCAATCAAATATTTATTTGACCATTTGAAAGCAGGCAATGGTATCTTTGTCTGTCACATCACATGCAAAAGCAGAGACGTTTCTGTGGCTACCAAGGTTGGAGGTACTTGTTTTATCTTTATATTAACATACAATACAATGCAACAATGACTTTCCAGGCTGCTATGATGGCTGAGGAGCTGAAGAAGGAGCAGGACACCAGCTCTCACCTGGAGAGGATGAAGAAGAACCTGGAGGTCACAGTGAAGGACCTGCAGCACCGCCTGGATGAGGCTGAGAACCTGGCCATGAAGGGAGGCAAGAAGCAGCTCCAGAAACTGGAGGGCAGGGTAAGGTGTAGTTTACTGCAACACGGCTAATAGTCATTGACAATGAAATAAGAAGAAATCATTTCATGGTGCATAATTACTTTGTGAAGGTGAAAGAGCTGGAGGCAGAGGTTGAAGCTGCAGGGAGAGGTGGTGCAGACGCTATTAAAGGTGTCCGCAAGTACGAGAGGAGAGTGAAGGAGCTGACATACCAGGTACTGTACGGTAGTATAACACTTTAATGACCATCATTCCTCTGACGAAAGGAATTACATTCCATGAGCATACAACTAATGTTGTGAATTCACTCTGACTTCAGACTGAAGAGGACAAGAAGAATGTCGCCAGGCTTCAGGATCTGGTGGACAAACTGCAGCTGAAGGTGAAGGGCTACAAGAGACAGGCTGAGGAAGCGGTAAGACAAATTTACATGATGATACATTTTCACTTGTGGCTGCCATGGGCATAGTACTGTTGGCATAGTATAACTGAAGGGATTAACCAAAATGTCGACCGAGGTCCGCTACTCAGCTCTAACCTTGTGTCACCACCTACTGCTGGTTGCGAACGCAGTGAGCCCTTACTATGGAAGCCAGGCAGAACATGTCTGTCATGCATGCACTGACAACTACTGGCCACCAGAGGGCGCCAAAGGGCAAATTACAGAGACTTCAAATACACTGCGTTCGCTTCACGTGTTTGCACGTCTTACTTGTATTATGTACTAGGTCCATCCCATCTTTCCACAAGGTGCACATGGAATCTCTAGACTAGATAGATCCCTGTGCTGCGGCGCTATGGTTTGGCATCTGCACAGCGGGGAAGCTGTTAGTGTAACAAGCTATGCTATTCCACAACAATGGACAGACACAGGCTCTGTTTCAGGGGAAATGGTAAAAATGTCCAAAGTGGACTACAGAAAGCAATAGATTTGTTTCCTCTAAGTCGTGATTTTTCACTTATATGGGCTGCCAAACAAGAACAAGAACACAGCCATGATCACACCATTCCGATGAGAAACCTGTCCATGTCCATGGTCCCAGGGCACTCGTGTTAGTGGATGGTCCCCTGTTTTATCCACACTTTACAATTTCCTGACATCGTCTTGTTTGGACTATAATTGCAAGCTGCTCTTTTCAAATATTGAGGCTTTGAACCATCTCTATCATATTGTATAGGAGGAAGCAGCCAACGTTCACCTGACCAAGTGCAGGAAGATTCAGCATGAGCTGGAGGAGGCAGAGGAGCGCGCCGACATCGCTGAATCCCAGGTCAACAAGATGAGAGCTAAAAGTCGTGATGCCAAGGTAAATACTTTTATTTTATTAAGATGATTATCTTTAACTAAGTGGGCGAAATTCGTTTTTGTGATTAGAACTAAAGATTAGTGTATAATGTTTCATTCTATATTCCTATTTTTTTTTACAGGGAAAAGATGCTGAATAAGTTCTCCAATTTAAGTCACCATACAAAGTCATAAAATATGACCCATTGTATTCAATAAATGTTGCGCAACAGAATCATTTTGTTGTTTCTTTGCCTTGTCACTCACTTTTTATTGTCAGCGTATTCTGGTTCCAACTCACACTGTCCACTAGTATTTTGTAAACCCATTGCAAAGATAAATAAATTAATCTTGGATATTATCAATGCAAATCACTTGATGGTTTTCCAGAGCCAAGGCCTTGTCAGCATGCTCACATTTCTTTTTTTACCATTCAAATTTGCCTTGGTGGTTACAACACATACATACACACTATACATTTTATTACTGCTTTACAGGGACTTTAAATATCAGTAACTATAGATGCAGCGGTGCAGGATTTGTCAGTAGCATTTATTAGACAGAAGACCAGAACAACACAACTATCAGTAGAACTATGTTATGTAACATCAATTTCACTCAATTCTCAACTATATTCTGGTACAGAATGTTACAAAAATAAAAATGTTGCTAAATAATACTGACAGGAATATGTTTGAACATACTGGGGCTGTCCTCGACTGGAATTGTTAGCCGTCTAATAGTCATAGGAATATGTCTGCATAAACTTTTCAGGGTGACGAATTTGAGCATTGAACAATGGCTGCTGTTGAAAATGCACAATAAAAGGGTTCTGTTTACATGGGGGGAAAGCATAAAAAATAGCAAAGCGGTTGACAACTAAGACCAAACTGAACTGACTGACTAATTGATTTAACTACAGTATGAGGGGAAGGCCTGAGAACATGTAAGCACAAATATATTGCCATCATTCTGGAGCAGGAGTCATCAACTAGTGGTTCTCAAATGTTTTATTTCCAAGGACTCCTTAACTGTGTGCAGTACCTGATGATCAAGATTCAATTCATCCCATGACCAAGCAGACGATCTCTATTAGCTAAAAAATAAACAATCTGCACTTACACTCAAATCCATAATGAGGGTGTTTACTAATTACTGATCGTTATAATATTTTGATTAAACACAGACAAGACCATGACTGAGGTGATGGACAGTTATGTGATAGATTAAAAGGGAGACTCAGACATCGAAGAGGAATGACGGATGGATAGAATCAACATAAGGGAATGTCTGCTAATTTGTCCACCAGAGGGTGCTGAGCACCTATGTTGTTGAAAGTGGGGATTTCAAGCTATGGAAACTACATAACAGACTGCTGAAATAGAAGCCCTTCTTGCATCAATGAAATAAATGTTTGAAATGACCAACTTTTGAGACACAAAGACAGACCTCTTTATAATGAGCATCATTGAGGATCAATTTCTTGAACATAAGGTTGAAAATCACATATACTTAGCCTGGCTCCAGCCCTGAATCGCCACCTTAAAATATACTATACCTTAAAAGAAACTAAATGAAAATTCAGACCGAGTGTCAGGATAACATCATTAATACTAGAAAGATTATGAGCCTCATCAATGTTAGTATAAGTGACTTCCAATCACCTGCCCGGCTGGCCCTTTAGAGTCTCAAGTATAGGGCCACACATTAGCCCTATACAAAGGCATTATAGGACATTACAAAATAACTATGGTGTCAATTTGACAACTGGCCTATAGGATGACACAAGTTGGGATTGTTTGTTCTCATGATACATGACCTACAGGTGCAAACATTCAGTGATTTTCCACATTTATAGTTGGAATATCATAATTTGATTGCAGGATACTTTAACCACCGAGAACATAGAAAATGTAGGAAAATAAACAAATAAAAGATAAGAATTAAAAGCACTACAAGTAGTACACTACAAGTTGAAGTCAACCAACACAAAATAAAAATATAAAGTTATGGGTTTGGGAGAAGGTGATTCATGTGGATCCAAGGTTCCACCAAGGTTGGCAGCACAGATTTGTCTAAATTCTGGTGCTCCTTCAGCTGCCTTTGCCTTTTAATTATGGCGCTTGTGGTGCTTGTGGTGCTTCTTTCACTTCTTTCACCCCCCCTAAACCCCCACCTATAGCCCATCAGTTAATCCGGGCCTGGTTCCATGGTGTTGCTCCATTGTAGATCGCAGCCTTGTGGGTGGCTGAGATTTTGATGTCAAGTTATCTATGACAGTGGTTTGATCACAAACACTGGTTTCGGTACTCATTTGTGGGTCGCGGACACATTTTCCTTTATTTTTGGTTTCCTAATTTTCATTTAATATATACTATAATTATTATTATTATTATTATTTCAAAACATTTTCGAAAGACATCCCAAAAAGCAAACATTTTCATAAATGAAAAACAAAATGCAATGACTTTTTTCAGTAACTTCATGAAGAAATAAAATAATCTTCAGTTCATAGTGGTGAGCTTGTACATCTGCTATTGTCACTTTTAGGTCCCGGGCAACGTCTAATTTCTCTTTTGGGTCTTGAGCTAGAACGTCGTGCGGGAGACACTGATCTATGACATATGAACCCCTAACTCACTTATACTGCAAAGCAGGTTGGTAAGCCTTGCATGGCTTCCTCTGCCATCAATGTATGAGTGTAGTGTGCACAACATGAAGTGCTTTGAATAAAGGTGCTACTGTATATAGATGCACCATTTACATAACTTTATTATCATACACTAATGCTATATTAGCTTAGTTGTATGACACTGTCACACAAGACACAAATAGCAGATCTAAGGTTGTGGTCTACAAGATCTACAAGCTTGTGTGAGTTTGTATTATTTTCGCTACCCACACTTGAATGAAACCTTTTGCTGGCTCTGCCTCTGGTCGCTCCTCGTCGACAGTATCCACTGGACTTTTTCTCCTTCAGCTTTGTGTGATATTAATTTGCAGTATTAGCATACTTCTTTTGAGCTGTTGTGATGCTCTATTGCTGTCTCAGATTCTCTCTTCTCGCCATCTCATGTCATGTAAAGGCCTGGTGGCTGTTTTCATTTTCATATTCTGAAGCTGGGGTTGGTGGTGACACATCCTCCCAGTTTACAACATGAACTTCCCTATGAATAATCCGATGTAGATTGCCGATACAACGATGAGGCACGAGGCCAGCGAGAGCGTGCTGGCTTCTCGGTCGACACGGGTGATGAAGCAGGATTTCTCCTCAGCCGGTGTGGGGTTTAAGGTCACATGGCCCGAGAGGGACAACCCTCTCATTCTGAGACCATCCTTCAGTTGCCGATTCTCCTCGGCCAGGTTGCTAATCTCAGCCTGCAGCCTCTTGCACGTCTCCAGCAGTTTCTTCTTCTCTGTGTTGTTCAGGGAGGCACTGGTGGTGGGTTTGGCCAGTTTCTTCACCTCCGTCTCCTCCAGTGAGGCACTGGCGGGTTTGGCTAGTTTCTTCACCTCTGTGTCATCCAGAAAAGAACTGTAAGGTTTGGCTGGTGCCATGGCCGCAGTGGGCATGTCACCGGTAGTGCAGTTCAGCACTGCTTGTTTGGTCGCATCCACGACGTGACTCTCGCGCTTCGCTCTGTAACTTTCGGAAGGCAGCTCAAAGTCACAGCTCAGCTTGGTCTCTGCGAGATCACAAGGAATGTCACCGTTAGTGGAGCTCATCAGGGGAACTGCTTTGGTCGCGTCATTCTCCTGCTTCACTGTGTCGTTTTCAGAAGGCAGCTCAAAGGCACATCTCAGCTTGGTCTCCATGAAATCATCAGGGTTTGCATCTTCCCAAAGCGATGAATCCGTGTCGGAAACGTCTGGCGGGACAACAATGCTCTTCACCATGAACTTATCTTTATTGCTTTTCTCGTTGTTGCGGTCTAATGGCTGTAGCGTTATAGAGATTTTGACATCGGTTCCGGCCTCAATGAGGCCGCTGTTCGGTCGCACACAGTACCGGTGTGGCGCTGTCGTCTGGACTTTGAAACATACTCTACGTTCAGAGGGGTTCTTCAGTATAAGATCGGTGGTGACTGTGTTTGTAAAGGGACCTTTAAATCTGAGGATGGAGGGGGGCTCAATAATTAGGATCTGTTCCAACTTGGACATTGTAGCTGCTGGAGGGGGGGTTTGCACGTGATAGCAATATGAATGCGTCGCGCGTAGACAGAGTAGGCTAGTAAAAAATGTGTTATTGTTTGCACTGTCACTATTGACTGAGTTAAATAATGTCACAGTGAGCCAATAAATGTTATACACGTATGGTGATAACACCAGCCATGCCCAAATATGGTGCCTTGGCTTGGAGCGATTTGCCATGGTCATTAATAGATGTTAACATGTAATGTTTACATGTTTACTTTGATCTTGTGTAATGCAACTTACTGCTAATGCCATCACACATCAGTTACTTGTTGACTAATGTTAGAGCACTTTAAGTATACCGTTTGACTACTACTGTATAGTTACAGTGGGGCTTCTGTGGCTCAGGAGGTAGAGCAGGTTGACCAATGACCTGTGGGTCGGCGGTTCGAATTGTGCCCAAAAAGTGCATTTTATACGTGTGGTGGGGGGCTCAGAGTGCTTCCACTAACAAAAGTAGGCTTTCTAATCACACAAGCCGTGTTTGTATTGGTGAGTAGGTATTTATTTGTGAGTAGGTATTCTGTTGTGGTATTTCCACAACAGAAGAGAGGCTGGTCGGGTTGTGCAAGATAACGCTGATTTAACCATATCTCTACTGCAAGGTAGAATCATAGAAGCAGTGGAGCTATGGACCAGAGCTACATTTCACTATGATCTGTGTTTGATAACTTAATCAAACTAATTGCATTGAATTTATGCCGCACTGCCTTTTCCACCATAATGTTTGTCCATCAATCCATCTCCAATCCATCATTACATAGGTAATACCATGAAAATTCACTTAAAAGCTCAAATCCAGGACTTTTTCTAAAGAATTAAATTATGTTTTAACCATTCTGTAGAGAGTATGATAATATAGAGTAGGCTACATCTTGTCGGGTAGGACTCCTACTGGTTGAAAATGTCAATAAAGTTATTTAAAGAAGACGACACACCGATTAGGACACAAGAGGTGTCTACTGTAATTCAGACATTGTTGCTTATGAAATGTATAGCTTCATGAACTGTTCTCATAATTGTGTCAATGCTCTCTGCAGCTAGCATAAAAGGCTTTATGTCTTAATATGATCAAACGTAATGTCCCTGTACCACACTCCATGAGACGCTTCCTCTTTCAATGACTATTGTCCGGTTCTGTGAAATCTTTGCAACATCAGTATAGT
>OOFJ01137527.1:0-10124 GCA_900323375.1 Benthosema glaciale
CTCCTGGCCCAGGTGTCGGCTCTGCAGAGCGAGGCGCAGCTCTCTGCCCTCAGGTACCAGCAGAGACTGCACCAGTACATGCTGAACATCAGCAGCATCGCAGAGCAGGTCACTGGGTACTACAACAACAAGGTGAGAGAGAAGTCAAGAGCAGGGTTGGTTGATGAGAAGAGGTTTTTGTTTACTTTGTGTTGTATTTCACTGCATTTGACCACCACGGACCCCCGCATTTAATGGCATTTCTATCTCTGGGACCCCAGTGTATATTGCAAAGTCAAAGTAAATTTTACCTCTTGAGAGTGTAACAGGTCCATTTAGTTCCATTTGTAGTACACTCCCAACCAAACTAGCTGCCAAACTAGCTAACCTGGAACTCCCAAAAGGACCCCATATGGGGTCCCCGGACCCCACTTTGGAAACCACTGATGTAGAGAGAGTGCTTCTCAAACTTTTACATTTCAAGGATACCCTTCTGACAGCTAGTATACACAATTACAAATGTAACAACACTTGGTTCCATGTGTAAATGAGTTATACAGGCTTGTAAGGGTCAATTTAGAACCCCCTCAAGGAACCCTGCGACTGCGAGTCCCCACTTTGAGAACCATGCACTTTACAGTAGTAGCCTAAATGTTTTTATTTTTTATGCGTTCTTAATAGCAACCCCAAACCTAAGTTTTTCACATGTAGTAGACTATGTGCCATCTGACTTCACTGTGCCAATAATGTCTTAAATGTTATTATAAACAATAATTAGCTATAATGAGATTAAAGCTAGGTCGACATTGCAGGTGGTATTAGTTGAAATAATTGGCTAAAATGCAGAAAAGTAACAATTAAAAAAAGAAGCAACAATTAAAAAGCTTAGTTGCCATTTAATGAATCGTTATTCAGAATCTTGCTTAAGCTCCCCGATGACAAGTGTGGGTATGTTCCTACCTTTCATGTTGTGTTGAGGAATTTCATGTAGGCTACAAATGTACTGTATGTCTGTGATTCAAAAAAGGTTATCATAATTGTTTTACCTGTCTACACCACCGACACAATCTGACACAAGGTATTCCTCTTGTTGTTCGAATGTCAGTAGTACTACAGTATTTTAATACATTTCTCTACTGTGTGTCCGTGTGTTGTAGAGCTGTTGTTTTTCTTTGCTGTTGACCTATAATGACTATAAGTTACATTGAACTGAATATGAGGTCAAATTAATACAGCTTTTGTTATTTTTGTCCTGTTGATGAAGGGTGATTTAAGAATAACTGAAGCGGGGAAGAGCACTGCATCAAAGATAGCAACTCGTGCAGAGCAAGAACCCAAGCAACGGAACAAAACGCCTGAGGTAAGAGGAAAATCACACCTGTGTGACGTGAGGGGCGCTCTTATCGTCGCACATCATCATACATCGTTCCATCCTTCGTCGCTGATATTTGTGTTACGCAAAGCTTGTGTTTACACGAACACTCAAAATTGTCCATGCGTTGTCGATGGCATTTAATGTTTGTGTTGGGACACAGATTGGGTTGCATACACTAAAAGCTGTACATAGGAGGCTATCGCCCCTCAAAAACAGTACAGTCACACAGGCCATTGATGACAAGTGTATGACCTGATTCAGCAAATAAATGCAAGGAATTGCCCCAACAGGCCAGGGGCTCAGTGCTGATGGATGTTGGTTTTACAGTTTTTGTAATTAGTGAGTTGATGTCTTCTATAAAAAGAACTTAGAATGACCCATAATTAGTTAAAATAACACTACTGCATCTTAAAAAAAGGATTTGCCTTACCGATGGATGATGACCCTGGCATTTGGAGCTACTTATTGTGAAATGTACTTGGAATTGCAATGCTATTTGTGAATGATTTCATCCAGGGCATTTTGCAGTATGCACATTTTCCTCAGCGTGAGCATGTGCTCAGTGGGAATATAACCATAGTGGCACAACTCTATTGAACTGCTGTAATGTTGTTGATAAAAAATATGAAATACTTATATCCATGTTGGTTCTTGATCAAAATGGGAATGTTATTCATTTGAATGATAAAGTTGTTTATTCAACATGATTAGTCCAAATGTCAACGTTATCCGTCAAATATATTTGACTGATGTTTATAAACTGGAAAATGCTTAGACTGGGCAAAGCACCTCCAAGCACAGCAGGTTGGTAGGGATTTAGCCGTGCTGTGGTGCAACCCAGCCACCATCAGACTACCTTTCGAGCAAATGTTGACTTTGGGATTGGATGCATAGTGTACACTATTGAGTGGTAGCAAATCCCAGACTAAAAAAAGCTTACAGAAGGTAATCTCACCTCACACCCCGCTGTTTGTCATTTGGCCTGGAGGTAGGTGAGTGTGTGTGTGTGTGTCCGTGTGTGTGTCCGTGTCTGTGTGTGTGCGCGTGCGTGTGCGTGCAGTGTTCATACAGTATGTTTAGCCTATTTCATCACCATAGGGACTTGTTCAACACCATTAACCAGTTAAGCCATGTATACTTACTTTGTCATAATGACAAATGGCTAAAATAGTCACCAGACAGTGGCAGACAGGCAAATAGCCCATCTACAAGTGTGAGCTTGTATATGTGCTATTTTAGATTTTATGTTGACAGTTTGGAGTCATACAGTAGTTTTTTTTTTTCACCTATGATGACTAAAATTGTTGCTCAGGTGCATATTCTGCATTGTTTTATTGGACAAAGTAGGCCTATATTATCTAACATTGTGTCATATTACATAACTTTGCATTTTCTTATGTATCTGTTCGTTACCCCTTATGACTCTTTTCTTGAAACTGCAAAACATTAGTTTCTTGTACAAATAGTTATTCTCTCGCACTCTTTCCCACCTTTAAACTTGTGATGTGAAGATGAAGTAGAACTAAGACCATTTACAATTTAGGCATTTACAGTAGCAGATGCTCTTAATCCAGAGTGATTTACAGTAAGCAAGAACATCATATACATGAAAATAGTCATCATGAAGTATACATACTGTAAGCTAAGAACAGTGGAATATCTACATAATGTAACTGTGCATATACTATAATAGTGCTTGGAGGAATGACCATGCATGTACGCTAATGGCCGTTTCATCATTTGTAAGACAAGCATCTGTCAACACTATTACGCAACATTAATTTTTGTCTGTTGACATTATATACATGCATAAAACAGCATTTGGACCTCCTGGTTTTTGTCCAGAGTGCAGAGGTGAAAGGTGCACCTTAAAGAGTGGTGTTCTTTGACCTGGTCTTTGGGTCACAGCAGATCTTGTGTCATTTCTTCGAAATGTCTTCAATGGCTCCTCTTGGCTGTTTTTCTGGGTGTTGTCTTCCCTTGGGTAAACTCAGGGGTTAAACATGCCTTATCGCGTTTCGACCCGGAATATCACTGCATCCCAACAGTAGTAGTAGTAGTAGTAGTAGCAGAGCGTGACTCTATGCATGGGCAGGTCTTGGGGGCTGCAAGGTTGTAATAGACTGTTAACTGAGGTTTGTTTGATTTATTGAATACTTCATTAGTCTGAAGTGTAAACAGCAGGTTTTCTCTTCCTTTCCCTGTAATGTTGAATATGCGAACCCAGGGGGTTGAGAGGTTTCTTAAAAAGACATGTAAACTAATGTCGACATATGCAGCCAAATGCTCTTTCTCTATTTCTTTTGACTATAGAGGGAAAATGCAATGGACTGTACAAATTGTTGCTGTCTAGTACTTTGAATATAAGGACTTGGAAGGTGGGACTTAAGAAGGAATTAATGATACATAGAGGTGATAATACATAGAGGTGAACATGGACACTGCCCAGATCGAGTCAATATTAAGGCCTGGAACAAAGTGGAAAGCAATGGCTTTTGAATTGGAATTGAATTGTGCTGATCTGAGGTCGACTTTTATTTTATGTTTGTTGTGTGTCTCTCCTGTTTTTCTTGAAAAATCAATAAAAATCTAAGTTAAAACAAACAAACAAACAAAAAATACATGTAAACAGCACGTGGTAAAGACATTAAGGCTAAAAGGATAACTTAAAAACTAGTCCTGGGGACTAGTTTCATTACGGTCAATTATATTGATGAGAAATTAGAAAATAAGTGGCTGTGAATGACACCTCCTTTCGATGTGAATTTACATTGACCTTCCCTTCTCTGTGTTCTCCTGTCCTGATAGATGACCCTAACCCTGTTTTTTTAGGCCAATTTATAAAGAAACCAGTGATACACTTTAATCCTTTAATGTCAGGGCATTCCACATTTTGGAATGCCCTGACTGCTCTGGCAGTCAGAGCAGTAGAATGGGAACTTTCTCACGTTTGTTGACTTTGTTCTATAGGTTGGAAAGAGGAAGGTCATACAAGCCAAGTGTCCCTCCTGAATTTAACCTGGGATGTTGTGATTATGTGGTCGGTGTACTGTACACAGTACTGCCCCACTCATCTACCGACACGCCCCCATATACCGTAATTAAAGGGAATAAATCTAACCATATGCCTTGTTGCGAACGCAGTGAGCCCTTACTATGAAAGACACATTCATGTGTCTTACTTGTGTATTGGGAGGCATACGGACAGGGTCTACACAGTATATGGAGCCCCCCTTTGTGTCCTGTCTTGGTACATGCTATGCAATCCAGGACAATACAAGAGAAACAAATTGCAATAATTGGTGTGAACATGACATTTTTCACCAAAGTGCAATCACTGGCTTATTTTTTTTTTCTTTGCACAGGGTTGTGAACAGTCCCTTACGCAAGACTATTATGCAAATGTCATTGAATTGCAGAGCACGGTCTGCATGCCGATGAGTAATTGATGGACTAAAGTTGATGCAGTCTGTATCTAACGGCTATTGAGCTATTGTTGTCCTAGACGACCTTAGAGAATCGTTATTAAAAGCTCCCTTGCGGCTTTTAATGCCAAAGAATAATGGCTTTTCTATCCCTTGAGCTCAAGAAGCAAAAGTTGTGTCTGTAATTGATCTCTTGTTTCGCCGCGGCAGGCTGGGCCAGAGGTCAGGTTGGATCGCTTTAATCATGCTAATGGTCACATCGAATTATATATATGTTAAATTGCCAAGAGCATGCTGCGAGTACGGTAGGTGCTTGTTTGATTAATTTGCGTCGGGTTCATGGGCATTGTGCCAGTGTTTGGCAGTGACACAGCATCTATTTTCAGACCTTTTTTTTTTTTTTTTTTTTAAAGCAAAAGAAAAACACTCTAATGTGTACTTAATCGTTTTCTGTCTTCTTCCTTTTTCATTGCATTTCCTAAATGGATTTGCCAATACCAGGGAGCTGCCGTGCAGTTCTTCATCAAATGCACTTTGTCAGGGAAGTGGTAATCTTTCTGTCTGCCAAGACAATACAGGGGACAGAGTGTCTGATTAAGGGGATTGGGTTGCTGACATTTAAAAGGCAGTTATAGCCTTCCCCCACTATGTAATGTATTACCTTTGTAAGCTTTGGGAAAACAAAATTGGTGTGCTGACTTGTAGCGACTATACCTTGGCTTTAAACACGATTAAAGCTTTAGATTAATGTCTGCGCAGTGAGCTTGTTTTAATCTGTTGTTTAAAATTAGACTAAAGCCTCTTGTTGAATTGCACAAACCAAACTGTTGCAAAGTCCACCTTTTTTCGAGACACAGAGAGAGAGAGAGAGAGAGAGAGACTTTTACTGTACTGTAGGTTGCAGTGCTTTCTTTATACATGACTCATGCCATGTTTCCCATCACCCAGCTGTTTTCCTCATGGTCTCACAATGAATACAGTCGATCAGTGAGTCAGTCAGTTGTCTTGCTACGTTGAAGAAGAAGAATGGTGTGTCGCGGCAGGTTTCCTTTTTTCTTTTCTTTTCACACATTTACAGCTACCAAAAGCGGGCACTGCTGCAAATCATAACATCCCTCAACGTTTGCCCACGCAAATGTGCCCCTGTGTGTGTTTAGTTGAAACCAGATGAACACACAGATTCAACCATAGTGAAACTTAAAACAGTCCCACTGCTATTCCGAGGAGCCAAGAGCCCTGCACTTTAGCTCGGAGTCAGCTGAAAAGTACTGAAGCACATTCTCTCCCCCCCCCCAGAAATACACTTGCATAACTTGATAATGAGCACAGTTCCTTTCAACATCATACTATTCCCAGAGAGCTGTTGAAAATGTCTGATGGGTTTTTAGTACCACCGTACGGAAAAAGGTAATGCTTCGTTTAAATGTCTTACATACATTACAGAGACCAGACTGTCTGACGGCCGCACTAATGCTACTCCAGAGGTAGGACCATTGACAGAAACAATCAGGCCTTTTCACCTGTCTTGAGAGTGGGCGTACAGTAGCCGTGACTGCTCCTCGTCGCTAATGGATGACAGGGGGTTGGTGGGGTGGCTGGGTAGTACTACGTTATGGAACGGAGAGAGAGTGGTGAGCCTACAGAACTGGAGTGTCATCAACATCCAATCTTGTGGGACAGGAGCGGAGGGAAAGCAGGCTATTTCGTTTGGGAACCTGTAACACAAAGATGACAAGTACAGATTGCTCTGTGACAACAAGAGGGGAGAGAGATTTATGACTCCCCACTTTCGTGTCACCTGATTTGATTCGTCTTTGTTTTTTTCGTTTGGTTTTCTTTGCCAAGTCCCCAAACAGAAGAAGATAATATGATTGCTGATAAACAACAGAATACCACACTCCCAGGCTGAGCTTGGCTTGCTGAATGTTGAAGAAACAAAAAAAATCCAATTTAGCTGCTGGGGAGATATTGAAAAATCATCACCTTACTGCGTTCGTGTTTGTGTTTGTGTGTGTGTGTGTGTGTGTGTGTTGCAGCGGAGGGGCGCAGCTATCAGGCACACAGTAGTTTGCTGTCTTTTTTATTGATATCACTGCTGAGACTGTTCATATAGACTAGACAGAGCAGAAGTATGTCCTGTCGCCGTTCCAATTCCCTCCAGGACGGTTGCCGTCAGCACAAAGCCAGTGCTGATAAAGGAAATATAGCATGTTGACGCACAAGTCATCAGTTCGGTTTCCGCTCTCCCACCAATCATCTTCAAGTAGCCGCCGATTTAAAAAATGTGAGCGCGCCTGTCCCTCCGAAACTGTAGTATAGTACATGGGGGGTCCTTCCTTGTTAACATGTCCGTGAGAGAGTAAAATGTAGACATTCTAATATCTACAGTGTTAGTGTTGTTCTGTGTCGTTTAACCCCCGAGAGGTATCTTTCTGTACCTGTTCTGCTCTGACGACGATGTCAGTTGTGCATGGTGTGAATGGGGATGTTGACCTAAGTCATCTGTCCGCGTGAAAGACTGCCCAATTCCCACGTCTTCTTCACTCACTTTGATGAACGCGATGTTAAACTTGGTTCGAACCTTGGGTTCGAGAGCTACAGTACCTGGGTGTGAAGTGTGAACGACAAAATATGCCCATAGATTTATTCAGAATAGAGACGTAGGGCTCCATTTTCGTCCATGCTAAACCCCTTATCCCTAAACTTCTTTGCCTTTTGTACTATTTTGGAACTATGAACTAATGTTTTTCAAAATAGTAAAAAATGGAACATAAGTTTAGGGATAGGAAGTTAAGGGGTGGTGCAAGAAATGGCCCTAAGTGTAAATATTGAGATCTGTTTCAAGAGTCAATGGGGTTTATCACTATACTGCAGGTTTTCTCTATTTCTTTGTGGGACTTATACTGTATCATGCTCAGACAGCTATACGACCCAATTACTACCAAAAGTTCACTAATGCCTTGAAACCACTTAAACCCTATAATTGACCGGGGTCGCCCAGGGGTCTAAACTTGGCTCGTCCTCTTCCCTCCTCTACAACATATCCCTTCACTGAAAATAGCTGATCTACTGTACATAGGACTGCATACGTGTTGCAACGCAATGCGTTGCTGTGAACTTGTAGATCAGTGGTTCCCAAAGTGGGGTCCGGGGACCCCTAGGGGTCCTAGAGGGAGTTCCAGGGAGTCCCCAGCTAAATGATAGTTATAGGAACCAAATGGACCCTTAAGGGTCTGTAACTCAGAGTGTACAAATGGAAACAAATGGACCCATTCGGTTCCATTTGTACACTCTCAGAGTTAAATTAACTTTGATTTAACAGTATAAATTGGGCCATTGGGGTCCCAGAGATAGAAATGCCATTAAATGGGTGTCCGTAGACTAATTCAGGTCAAACTGGGGGCCCTTCCTTGAAATGAGCCATAAAATCTTCTCTTATGGGGGACGTCGGTATATATACGTTTGTATTTTCAAATAGGGGGTCGGCAGGCTAATGAGTATCATTTTGGGGGTCCTTGACATGAAAAGGTTTGGGAACCACTGTTGTAGATCATCTGCAATTTTTCATCCCGATTAGCGATGCTATAGGGTTCATAGGTTAATAATTACTCTGCTAGATGTATGACTGAATGCTATCCATAAGAATCAAGTGGCAGGATTCATACTGTATTCATAGGCTGTAGCATCTGAACTGACCTTACTCACATTTCGCAGTCCGACAGTGAATAATAGCCTCTGCTGGGATTTGATATTTGACATTTATTAGTCATAAAGCCCTTCCTGGGGTCTTAACCTCTCCACCATCACTGGGAACATGTTTTATTATTATGAACCATTTAAAACGTCTAGTACTCCAAATCCCTCATCATGCAAGTTATGCATGCTTAACGTGAATCAATTAGTTACAGGAATTTGCGGTGTTTTCCTGGGTGTCGGTTTGGCGAACAGGACGTTATTCCGAATCACAAGGCCCTTCTACAAGTCAACCACTTAAAAGCCCTATACTTTGCTGTGCGTCGAATATCGAACATCGCCGATCCACACGCTCAACAATTTGTTCACAATTGAGATGGTAGATCTGCTATTTAAATAAATGTCACCTATAATGACATTAACAAAAATAGGGATCGTGCCAGAGTTCACGTGGTTAGAACAGATACCGAAATTAGTGTATTTCTGAATACCAGGGGTGGTCGGTTTACCAAACCAATGAGAACTTTGAAGGGTACATGCCCAAGTGAGTTGTGGTTTGGCCCGTCTGTGTGCGTGTGTGTGCACGCGCGTGTGTGCGTGCGTGCGTGCGTGCGCACTGTTGACTCTACCAGTCCAGTTGTGTTGTTTTAGGCAGAAGGTGTGTGAAACGGGAAGCCATTCCACTAAAGACCACCCGCTCGTAAAGAGGAGCACTCTGGGTAAATTTGCCTCTAACTGCTGAAAGGCCCTTTTTAGAACGCTGATGGTTGATGATGTTGGTTTACTTGGCCTGTGGACCGCCTGAAGTATAAATCATGGAACAGAACCGTTGACCTGAACTTGAACTAGAAACTGCGGCTGATTGCTGTCTAAAAATCTGTGGTTCTCTTAAACCTTTTCAAGTCAAGGACCCCCAAATTGATGTATTTGGAATATAACCGATTTTGCTGGGGACTTCCCTGGAACTCCCCCAAGTTAACCCTGGGCCAATGGTTACCACTTTGTGAAACACTGGCCTAAATGATATTTCTGAGTTTTCCAAGTGTTTTTTCTTCCCGTACAAATAGACGCCTTAACAGACGACGTCACACTGATAAACACCACTATGCGCGCACAAAGTGGCTGCAGAAGAACCCTGCCTCTCAATGCAATGGAAAAGTTCTCACTGCACTCATGTTTAAAAAATGCACCATCAAACTTTCAGATGCTGTTTTTCTCCCAGTGTGGAGGAAGAATGATTAGGATTTTTATTGTGATCTCTTGCCCTTGAAATATATAATCCTTGGTTTCTGTTGTGTTTGAATAATAATAGCAATTCAAAACCACACCTCCAGTCGCTGTCATAACAACAGGAGATGCGCTCATGATCACGGCATCAGAGCCTGTTTGTGCACGAATGCCCACGCACCTGCAGCCCATCAAGTATAAATTATGCTTCGTCCTGCGATGGTGTCGCGCACTCAGACCTCTAAGCTCACAACAGTCACGCCTGCGATGCGATGTGAGCTTGTATATCAGCTGTTCTCTGTGCGCAATACTGTTGCACAACAAAGTATAAATGTCTCCTACTGCTCCTCACTAGTCAACACACAAGAGGAGGTTGAATGGACTGAAACCAGTGCTCCCCAAAACAACAGGTTTGGAGATCTGTT
>OOFJ01137536.1:0-10049 GCA_900323375.1 Benthosema glaciale
CACACACACACACACACACACACACACACACACACACACACACACACACACACACACACACACACACACACACACACACACACACACACACAAAGCAAAAGGGGAATTCATGCAAATTGTGAAGGAAGTAATGCAAATTGTGAAGGAAGTTTACGGGAACACTTTCTATGAAGCTCAAGCTCATGCCAATAATGTCGATAACACTGTATAATTATACTGTTCTAATCACAATCTAACTAATAATTGATTGAAACCTTTATCTAAGATAAGATAGCGAACTTTGTATCTTGTAGAGGTCAGATAGTTATACATTGAATTATGTTAAGGTTTAAAAAAAATAAAGTCTGAAGCATAGGCAATCTCTTTACTTTTAGCCTGGAACATTCGCATGCCATTCGTATGGCATGTTATATAAATACTAGTCAGTAGTTACTACTTGAATTTCTTCCATCCATGGCTAGGTTGCCAGTGAGAACCAGAACAGGCCTCTCACCCCCCAGGCTGGAAAGACTGATCTGCCAGTCCAGGGTGCCACGCCTACATGTAGTCTGACATGGGGCGGCGGTGGCTCAGGGGTAGAGTGTCTGGATGGTAACCGAAAGGTTGCCAGTTCGAACCCAGGCTCCCCCAGAGGCAATGTCGATGTGTCCTTGAGCAAGACACTTAACCCCTAATTGCTCCTGATGTGCTAGTTGGTACCTTGCATGCAAGCTGCAATTTGACTCACTGCTGCCCTCTGATGCTGGATTCTATGCGTTTACATGTCATCTTCAGTCTGGACTATCATCTACACTGTACAAATTAATTCATCGATATATTGATCATTGACAGTCAGTCAGTCAGTCAGTCAGTCAGTCAGTCAACAACCAAATCAATTCATGAAATTGTCCTGTGCACTACATTATTGCTTAAACATCAATTGTTCTGGTCAACATCTCTGGTACTGATTTTGCGATCCCACTTAGTCGCAATACTTTCCTCTGCTTAATGCCAAGCTGTAGCCTACTCTGGATGTTGACTGTACAATCCGCAGGGAATTTAAGTGAGGTCACAAGGTGTACCTATGTGAACATGAACCAGAATAAGCTTGACTGGTCCCCACATAAACGCAATTAATTTCAAGGCATGATGTGTGTACAGACTCAGTGAACACAGCCTTGCAATAGAGAAAGGCCGCCACAGACAGACCCCGCTCCCAAGGGAAGACAGACTATATGCACCCACTGCACACAAAATGTGGTAGAAACAGAGCTACACTTTCACTTTCTAACCACCTGTCCACTATACCAAGACATCAGAGACACATACTTCCCACAGATTACACACACACAACGTGAGTTTGAAACTATGACCAATGTCGAAAAAACTCCCATACCTATTGGGAGAAATACAACAATGTGCAAAGTTGCAAACACAGCAGCAAGATTTGTGAACTGTTGTGACAAAAGAAGATTAGCCAATGGAATACAACCACCCTAAGGACTACTAGCAAGTAGACCGTTGCCCGGTGTCCGGAGTCCGTCGGATAGCCCGGTTGTCGTTGTCCAGAACCAGCACAAAAGCCTCTGGCCGGGCTCTGGACCTGATCACCCTATACCTATATATCTCCATATATGGAGCTGGCCTGTTCTGACATCACAGTCAGTCATTGTTCTGACATCTGCATAGACTCCATATTTGGGCATGCCTGACAAAGAACTCCATATATGGGCATAAAAGGGACACAGAAATAATAACTGGGTGGGGCATTCATTTCCAACTTGCATCATTCCAAGTTCTTCTTCTTCTTCTTCTTCTTCTTCTTCTTCTTCTTCTTCTTCTTCTTCTTCTTCTTCTTCTTCTTTTCTTCTTCTTCAGGAGTGAATGAGGGCAAGCACACTTGCACGTCCAAAAGCTGACAAGAGCCGCGTCCTTTGGAATCTCATGGTCGCGTATATGTGCTTATACCCAGTGATGAGCAGTCTACTGGTTCTGGCTCTGGGTGTAGGAGTGCATTTCCTTGTTGAGTCCTAAAGGAGGCAGTGTGCTCTCAGTTAAGGAATAACATGTACAACTTGTCAAGTGTGTTGGATTTCAAGGCCACAGCTGTGACTCAAATACATATACAAATACAGTACACATATTAGTGAAAGAGAGGGATTACAGTAATCAAGATTTGTTTAACCTTATAACTAGTAAAAATACATTGAGACAAAGTGCAAATATGCACTGGCTAAGAGGCAGGAATGTTACACAATTTCCATCTCACATATTTCTCTCAAGTAGCCTACACAAGAATGTTAAGTGTTTAGTTTTGTTTCCTCAACATTGTAGCAATCACACTCAAAGCTGAGGTATTTACCCTTTAGTACCCTGGCCGTATTGTGTACAGTTAGTACTAGGATTAGGAATCCTAAACTTAGATTTTCAGATAGTCATTGAAATAGCCATCATAATTCTCTGTTTTGCCCATAATGATGTAAGCTAAATTGATTGTCAATAAGAAAGTGGAATGTTGTACTGAACAGCATTGATGCACTTTTGAGAAAGGAGAAAATAAATCCTTTACCAATGTACCACACTGTTTGAATGTCATATGAGATGAATGCATTAGTCAAACGATTTCCTGTACTGTAGATAGTGTGGTCTGGTGTAGTCCCACTCAGGGAACTACTGTAGTACAAATTACAATGGCATTCTGCAGGTGCACAAGCCCACAGGAGAACTACAAAACTTGGCCAGGCATTTGACTGCATGTAAAGCAAAACAGGCAGCTAATATAGCATAGCCTATAATAAAAAGCAAATAGAAGGTTGTTTTCATCAACCAATCTGAGCACTTCAAAGTTGCTCTTTGTTGATGATTTCCTTTTAAACAAAATGGGGCGGTGGTGGCTCAGGGGTAGAGTGCCTGCGGATGGCAACCGCAAGGTTGCCAGTTCGAACCCGGGCTCCCCCAGAGTTGGTGTCGATGTGTCCCTGAGCAAGACACCTAATTGCTCCTGATGTGCTGGTAGGTACCTTGCATGGTTTCCGCTGCCATCAGTGTGTGAATGGGTGAATGTAATGCACAATCTATGTAAAAGCGCCTTGGATAAAGGCGCTATATAAATTTACCATTTACCATTTTGATGATCGACATAACATAAACTATGGTTACTTACTTTGTGCATGTAATTTAAATGTGAAATATTTATACCATTATATCACATTTATATGTAAACATCATCGTTGGTATGTTCTGTAAGGGTGTGTCACATATATTGTATGATGTTATTTGATTTTCTGTATACCCTGAAATCTTGAATAAACAAAACTGTGAAAAAATAAGATATTTACATTGTGACGAGTTGTGAGCATGATTGGCAATTTTCACTATTCGTTGTACCTGTACAATAGATGAAGTATAATATACGGTAGATATTGTGGTTAAAGATAATGCTACTTTGAAGAAATCTTTTCAGGCAATACAGGTGTTGCATGAAAGGCGTATAGATAAGAGGCTGCACCTGACCACTGTGTCTGTAATAAAAAAGAAAAAAAAAACACCCTCCCAGGCGTTATTGCAACAATTAGTAATACTGCATATATGCTGTATTCCAACTAGAGGTCAAGTCACTTCAGGGTTGAGGTTGTCCTTGACTCCTTGTACGTCTGTACTTCATTAAACAACAGAGTTGTGTGCCAGAAATGGCAGATCTAGCCCATTGGTGTCCACAACAAGTAGCGATGCTTGCAACACATTGTGAGCTCATAGATCATGCTATGTTGTTCGGCGTGCAACTCCATCGCACAAGGGAGTGTAATTTACTCCGTCTCACATGTTCTGCAAATAACCCAGCCTGTACATTAATCTCATCCAGTGTGTCATTGACATACACAGGTGTGCTCAGGAACTGATATGACGTTGGCTTCATAATTTGGACAATGATGCAGGTGTTTACTTAGGGGATGTGTGAAAGGTATGTTTGCCTTACCCACCCACCTATACTGGAAGGAAAGAAAGAAATCAGAAGATTTCACAATACCTGAAACCGTGGATAGGCGGTGGAGAATGTGTTTCACCTATTATATTTTTCATAACAACAGACTAGCCCGTGAATATGGATTTTAAGTGTTCTTTATGTAAATGTCTTTCTTAGTGTTTTTAATTAGGTCTTAGAACAGTCTGAAAAACTACATTGCTAACATTCAGTTTTGAACCAGGCCAGTAGCCAAAAGCTACTGTTCATACTGTCAAGTTTGGTTCTAACGAGAGAACTTGTTCTAATCTACAAACATGACTGATCTTAACGCAGATGTATTAGCTTCTCGTGGGCAACGATAGAAACAACACTGAGCACTTCCTGGTTACAGGGTTGCTGGTATGACCCCAGTGACTTCACTCACATTAATTCACATTGGATTACACCACATTCAGGCAAAAATGTTCAGATGGAAGATGGCACAGTATCTGTAAATGCACAAAATCTATAATCCGTTTACCTGTCTGTCTGTCTGTCTGTCTGTCTGTCTGTCTGTCTGTCTGTCTGTCTGTCTGTCTGTCTGTCCCCTGCATATTTCAAGAACCATATCTGACCGATTGAGTTAAATCTTGCTGGAGTTGCTGTGATCACAGTGATTGCAGATACCTATGAATCCACAACTCCATGCATTTGTATTGAGATATATGTATCTGTCCTGATATCAAAATGACATTATAGTACTGAAGTCATATTCTGTTCTCCAAGTATACTATGATAATGCGAGTAGTGCTCAGACAACAGGTACTCTAACAGGTACTGAGTTCTTGTTAAAACATAGAATTCATGACAGCTACACTGTGAAATCCCCAGGGTTCATTTAACTATGTACAAATGTAGTTATTAACACTAATATTGTACTGTGGATGAACTTGTTATTTTTCAACAGGGTAAAATAATAGGATAAATATATGGCAGCTATATTGTCACTACAATACATCCATGTGCTTTTATTACGATGCGGGAACGATACGGTATGATGTTGTTGAAAGATGCCAAACATACCAAATGTCATCATTTGTCATTATGCTAATTGGTGATTTACGTCACTTGACCCGGGACAGTATTTGTGCGACTAATACCTCTATTGTCGTTTGACAAGAGTGAACATCAAATGATTGACTGACTGGGACACCCAAGAGATAAGTCTGACTTTTGTGGGTAGGGGGCTGGCCTGGGGAAGTCATGTATATTAGACCACAAACAGCAAGACCAGTGTCACAATGTGCAAAATGGAGAGGTCAAGTGGAGGAATGCCCATTCTTCTTCAATTGGTTTTGATACAAGGTAAGATTTCCTGCAAGTGACCTTTCAAACACTACATTAAAGAACAACATTAATTATCTGAAATGTATTAATTGTTACCTTGACTGCAAGATATTTGTTCAACAGACATCACCATCTTATACTTTAATCTGACACAACACATAATGTGTTGTGAAGACATTCTTTGCTATGCTTGCACAGTGATAGAACAGTGCTTACAGTACATTTTACTTAATTTTATTCTGTAATGTAGTAATGTAAAAAGTGAATCTTTCATCTTCTGGATTCATTACACATAAAGTTAAATATTTGAAGCCTTTTCTTTATCTTGATGATTACTGCTACAACTGAGGGATTACAGATCATGCAATAAAAAATTCCAGTATGTCAAAATGTTGAAAAGTATTACATTAGATTACTGTGGCACTGCTGCTCAGGTGTTATGGAAGCCCAGGTTTCTTTGATAGTGGCCTTCAACTTGTTTGCATTGTTGGGTCAAGTGTCTTCTTCCCCCTCTCTTGACAACACCCCATAGAAGACCCTTTGGTTGTACAGTTTGTAGCAAAGTTTGTAAATAATCGAAGAGACCTTTTGGTTATACCATTTGTGGCAAAAGCTTGTAAATATCTGAGACCCACACAGAAGAAAACATTTTATCTGTATTTTTTGTGGTAAATGCGCTCAAACTTTCTTATTTTCCTGTCTTGATCTCCTTACACCCTCCTCTCTCTTCTTCCGTTTCTTAGTTTTTCTTGGACAAAATGACATGATGGGAACTGCGTCTGACACACGTTTTTGCCTGTAAAACTGTGATGTGGCATTATAAGCTGATTCAGATTCAGATTCTAAGGTTCAGGTCAGGCAAGCCAAGTAGGCTGAACTTGGCAGAACTTAGAACCTGCCCACAATGCCAAAACTGGTTTGACCATGGTATTACTATGCTTGATTCACTCTCCTGAACTGAAACCTATAGGGAAAGAAAAAAAATCTAATGTAGAAAGAATATGTATATGAAAACACTTAAATGGCCTTCTATAAATACTCACACTTACAGTATATGCTTATTCCCCAGTGGTGCTGGCCACTAGTGCCGTGCAGGTCGTGCCCTCTGGCAACCCTTCCAGCGTTGGGGCCACACTGACCCTGACTCTATCGCCTACGACGACCGTGGAGAGCGGGAGCTGGTCAGTGGGTAGCAACGTCATCGTCAACTGGCAGGGGGTTCAATCGGCTGTGTTCCCCGCATACGAAGGCAGAGCCTCTGTAGACATCGCCACCGCAACCCTCACGCTGACCTCGGTTACCGTGGCTGACTCAGGGGAATATGTCATGCAGGGCACCGCGCCGTCCCAACTCAGGGCGACTGCTACCATAACTGTTTTAGGTGAGTTTGGATTCATGGATGTGATGTATAAATATCAGCAAGTATGATTTCTGTTTCATTCAACAAAAAAACTAAAAAAAGAGAATTGAAACAACAAAAAACATAAATTGCTGTCTGATGAGGTGGTATGGATAGGTGTATAACACTGCCATGTGAATATGGTGAATTACACTGTTAAATTACACCTAGAGAAGTTCAAGGGTTTTAAGTTACACATCAAGGCCCATTGTTCAGAAAAGGATGAAAAGACATGAGCGAAATGAGAGAGGGAGCTTGAGTTGTATTAAGGATGTATTGTGTGAGGATTAGATAGACGTCTCACAGCATGTGTCCGGTGGTGTGACACTCAAATTAATAGCGAAAGAAAGAAAGAAAGAAAGAAAGAAAGAAAGAAAGAAAGAAAGAAAGAAAGAAAGAAAGAAAGAAAGAAAGAAAGAAAGAAAGAAAGAAAGAAAGGAAGGGAGGCAGCGAGGGAGGGAGGGAGGAAGGTAAAAAGGAAAGAAGGAAAGACGGAAGGAAAATAAGTGGAATCGAGTGGAACACACATGCATCCACGCACACAGACATACACACTCACACACGCACACGCACACACGCGCACACACACACACACACACACACACACACACACACACACACACACACACACACACACACAAAACTCCACAGCCCAGAATCAATAAACACGACCAAGAGAGGGAGAGAGATGGAAAGAGTGTTTGCTCTTGTGAGGGCAGGTGTATTATAATTTAGATGAGGTCACGAGAAAGAAACAACATGTGATAACAATTTCAAATTGTGGCGTTTACTTTCATTAAGGAACCACCAAGAAACAATTAGAACTGGCTAGTAACAAGTTACTGCCTTGTGTGTTTAGGGTTAACCACAAACTTAGAACAGTAAATAGAAAACCTGTGTATGTTATGATTCTACCCTCATTTTCTTTACATAATGTGCCCTTTGGATAGCTTGCTCGCTCGCCCTGTAACCTACTGTAACTACCTCCACCGCCACATACTGTATAGAGTAGACACGACACACAAGCATATAGAGGAGGAACACAATAGCCTACTGCAGCGGTACCCAAACATATTTGGCCATGCACCCCCTGTTATATCCCGACCTAGCTGACGCACCCCCTCTAAATGGAAATATAAATTGCTTAAGCTATAGATATATATATATATACATATTTCCTATTTATCCACATGTATGCACATATATGAACCTGGAATATGGCATATTATATGCAGCATAGGCTATATTCTGCATATACTTTTGGCATAATATATTTAAAACAACATAGCACCACCATTAGCCTTTTCATGTCGCGCACCCCCTAGAAGCCACTTGCGCACCACAAGGGGTGCACGTACCACAGTTTGGGAACCACTGGCCTACTGTATCATAAAAGCACATTGCTCCATCTGCCCCCTGTGAAGAGTGATTTACTATACTATACAAAAATAGCTGGTCTGCAAGCTCATAACGGGCAACAGCTGTGACCCGTTATGAGCTTGTAGACCTGCTATTTTTGGTGTGGGACACCATTGTACAGTGGAGAATAAATTATGCGCCATTGTGGCCATTCACTCCGTTATCATTCAACTCCTGGTGCTGTTGTGTCAATAACTCTTGCCGCTGCATGCCTTTCAACATTATTGATTGTACAAACGTGAGACAATTATCTTTGTTAAAACAAGTTGACGTTGACTTGAGTCATCATAGCAACATGTTTTTACAGACTGGTGGTTTTACAGACTTTCATGATTGTTTTCTCAAAAGGAATTGTCCAGCACTGGAGAAAGGAACTCTTGAATTGCCTTTCCAACATAAATAAATGTATCTCAAAATGTTGGTGAGAAGGAAGTAAAAGCTCTTTTCTTGCTCCCTACAGCACCCGTCTCCAATGTAGTCATAACTCCCAACACTACAGACTATATGGAGTTCGACACGGCAGTCCTCAACTGCTCTGTCTCCTCTGGTTCCTCCCTCTCTTACCTGTGGCTCAATGGCAGCTCTGAGGTCACAGCCAGTGAGGGAGTTCAGCTTGGTGATGGAAACTCCACTCTCACCATAGTCAATGTGACCCGCTATGACCAGGGACCGTTCAGCTGCAATGCGTCCAATGACATCGGTGACGGAATCAGCCAGCATGTGAACCTTACAATCAGCTGTGAGTTGGACGGCACTGATTCTGCCCATTATTCAACCTTTGTGACAGTTGTTGGTTTTAAATAACACTAAATTGACTATACAAGCCATGTTATAAATGATGTTTTCTAATTGCTGGCATCCCTATCCATTCTGTCTCACTTCTCCTGTGACTCTGTCTCGCTGTATCTTGCTCTCTGTTTCTGTTTGTTTTGATTCTCTCTCTCTCTCTCTCTCTCTCTCTCTCTCTCTCTCTCCCCCCTAGATGGTCCTGACAGCATGGTGTTCACAGTGAATGGCCAGCAGAACTTCACTACCTTTAGAGTTGGGTCCAACTTGACCATGTCCTGTTCAGCACAGTCTCAACCCTCAGCTGAGTTCCAGTGGGCTTTCAGTGGGCAGTCTGTGAATGGAACGGGTCCGGAGCTGGCGTTGTACGGTGCCGGTGAGGCACAGAGCGGGTTGTACTCTTGTCTGGCCTTCAACAACAAGACCAACACAAACAGTACCATAACCAAACATATCACCATAGGCGGTGAGTTTTCTTAGTGAATAAAGCCGTCACCAACCTATGTGTCAGTCTGTCTACTGCTTTGTCAAGCCATTCATCTGTCTGTCTGTGCCATACGTCTGTCTATCGATTGATTGAATTTCAATGCATCGAATGCTCCATCGATCCAACTATATGCTAATTTATTACATCTCCCATCTCAGGCTCAGAGCAGCAGGCAGTCAATCTGTGGCTCCTCCCCATCCTGTCATTATTTGGGGTCATCTTCTCCATGTCAGGTAAGTTATTTATAAAGACAAGCTTATTTAATTTAATCATATTACTTAATTGAAGATAATTTCGCATTTACAACAATCGGATAAATAATATAAGCACAATTATCCTTTTCTATCTTGGTTCAATTGAAAATATGAAATGACTGCTGCGGTCTAGGCATGGTAAAAGTCAACAGGAGGCTTAATGGCTCGTACACACTGCAGGAGTTTTAAAGTCCTCGGCGAGTCATCATATCGTTATGTCTTTCACACTACAAGAGTCTTTTTTCAAAATTCGGCTGTCAATTATCTTTGTGGATGTCACACTAAACGATTGATAGCCGACAAGGGATCACACACTGCAAGACATCACCAGGATGCATCATGCGATCCACAGTACACCCGATACATATAGGCTATATGATATATCATTTGTTTTTCATTTTGACATCTCACGTGTCGCGCACAGGACGCATCCCC
>OOFJ01137543.1:0-13993 GCA_900323375.1 Benthosema glaciale
CTCGCACTATCGTGAGCTTGGCTTGGTTTACTGTTTACTGAGTGAGAAAACAATATGTTGCACATCAGGGGATGGCCAAAAAATAGGTTGGGGTCTCCCCTGGGGGGGACACGCGGCAAAGGCCGTCGGGATCGGGAGTCGAACGCGCGGCACGCCGTCAGGCTGGCTCAGCAGCCCAGGTGCCCGGACGGTTGAGCTAACCGTCCGGGCGAACCCTGAAATACTTGAGGCAGCTCACTCTCCATTGCAGATCTGGTGGTGTGAATGGTTGGCTTGTGGATGTTTTGTAGATGTGCCATTGTTGGTGCACCCTTTACAGATCTGTTTTGTCAAGTATTGATGTAAGTATTAATACTGAATTTGCAGCTCAACAAAAGCTAATTCAGATTAATTTAATTATTCCTAGTATATGTCGGAGGACAATTTCACGATAAATTTAAAATGTCCACGATACAATTATTGTGTTTTTTTTTTATCGCGCTAAACGATAATAACGTCCCATCCCTGTGCGCAAACCATCAGGCATTACTGCGTGCGATACTCTCACTTAACACAGACAGCATTTAGCTGTTTGCCTTGTCCGTAGCGTAAGCTTGGAGCATTGTCGCCACCCACCACCTGTCCTCTCAGATTGGGATTATGTCGTGTGGATGATCCGTTGACCCCTATAACCAACCCCCCATGCTCTGTTATTTAGGTCTACTACATTAAGAGGATTCTTCGCCAGCGACCGTATTATCTGTTCCCCATTCTCTTCCTCTTTCACTCCCTGTATTGTCTGGAATTATGTACATGTTATGAGGAAGGGTGGCTCAACAACTTCCCCCTATATCCTTCTGTTTTGACACGCTGGCCAATACTTCAAACAGTGTCCTGACCTAGACTCTTCTCTCTGCTGGCTTCCACGCTGTAGAATAACCTTCACCCACCGCAGTCAGGACTGTAGATGGACTCTCTTACCCATTTTTCACCACAGTCTGAAAACTCCCCTCTTCCTTTTTCTAAAGAATTCTCAGGACCCAGAGTGAGTCACTCTTTTTCAGGGAAATGAAACCTTGTTTCCTGCTGTCATCGCTTGCTGTTGGTTCTATCAGTAAAATGTTGAGTAAAGAGTTGATCCAGGTTGAAATGGATACGCCCAGCACATACAGCAGGGGAAACATGTTGTTTTGATTTACATGATACAGTACTGGCGATGTGATTGTGTGCAACTGGCGCTAATGCGGAAGCAGTGCACTTCACTACAATCTCCAAGTTAGCCTATATAAGCTAATTGGCTATAGCGCATGGTCAGGGTTGGGGGTTTGATTCCCAGATTTAATCCTGTAGTAGGCATTACATTGATACCGCCTATGTGAAAAATGCAATACTGAAACATATTCAGGGGCATATTGAGCGGCAGTGGCTCAGGGGTAGAGTGACTGGATTGCAATCGCAAGGTTGCTGGTTCGAACCCTCCAGAGTTGAGTGTTGATGTCCTTGAGCAAGACACTTAACCCCTAATTGCTCCTGATGTGCTGGTATTGCATGGTTTCCGCTGCTATCAGTGTGTGAATGGGTGAATGTAATGCACAATCTATGTAAAGCGCCTTGGATAAAGGCGCTATATAAATGCACCATTTACCATATTAACATCAAAATCATGTATAGGGGGTTCCTGGCACAAAAAAAGTATTCTCAGATATACATTTGGGGGTCCATGAAAAAGTTGGACAACCATTGCTGTAAACATAGTGGCATGCAAAGGAGCGAGGCTGTAATGCTGTTGATGAAGGAGGAGGTTTTGTGTGATGTTGCAGAGATTCTTGAAGTGCCTGTGGAATGTCACACATTCCATTCTTCACAGTCTACATAGCATTGCTGTCTGTCTGTCTACTGCTGGCCTCTGGTCATTGTCAGGTTTTGGTGAACATGAAAATGTCCCTTATCCAAAATGCACTGCATACCGATGAAGTCCTTTTACTACCTGTAGACTGTAGAGCCTAGGCCAGCCATTGTGCTAAAGCATAATTGAGAACTGAAACAAAGAGAAGGAAGATGTTCTGTAAATCAAAACTGAAGAACGGGAAGCTGAAGTCAAATTTTAACATGTGACTCGTGAGACTACTGTACTCTCTGTCTGTCTGTCTGTCTGTCTGTCTGTGCGTGCGTGCGTGCGTGCGTGCGTGCGCGCGCATGTGTGTGTGTGAGATCAGAGAGATACACTAAGAAGACATTTTCTACAATTTCCTCTCCAGCTGAGCCTCTTTTCCTACAGTTGTAGGCCACCTATTATTGTGGTGAGTGACTTTTGCAAAATGCGCAAATATCACAATAAGACAAAACGTTGTCTTATACAGTAGCTGACGGCCCACCATACCTCAAAGAAAGCTGAGGTTGTTGTCTACAATTAAAAAAAAGAAATAAAAAAAAATGATTTTACCATCTTCCATTCTGCAGAGATTGATTTGCAAAACTTGCTAAATTTGAGGGCATTTACAAAGAATGGATGGCCCGCAATTGTATGCACTGCCTCTTCTCACTCTAATCCTCACCGTTCTTTTATAGACAAACAATTTGGGCCATTTGAATCACGTTATCATTATTGTCAGGTGGAAACCTTGTATGTCCAAAATTCTTTTCACTTTAACAAACATTTAAAATAGCAGACATTTAAAATGGCAATAGATACTGTGTGCAAATAGCTATTATTTTCTACTTTTGTATGACACAGTCGTATCATGGAGTACTGTAGGGCATTAGCCTACTTTATGGGAGAACAAATTCAATCTGGAGGTACAAGGTTTCTGGCCCACAGCAACAACAGTCAAACACAGTAAAATCTTCAGTGTCATTTTTTCCATTTGTAACTTTGAGAGTGTAACCACCTTTGAATACATTCATACACTCAAAGTAAAATGAAGTGGTTTCCAAAGTGAGGTCCGGGGACCCCCAGGGGTACCTGAGGCAGTTCCAGGGGGTCCCCAGCTAAATGCTTTGGAACCAAATGGACGCTCACAGGTGTACATTTGTACACTCTCATAGTTAAATAAACATTGATTTTACAATAAAAATTGGGGGTCCCAGAGATAGAAATGACATTAGATGGGGGTCCGTACTCCGTAGCCTAATTCAGGTCAAACCTGGGTCCTTGAAATTAAACAGTTTGAGAATCACTCCCCCATAAAGATCTTCTCTTATGGGGGTCCTTGTTTTTCAAATGGGGGTCCGCGGGCAAATTAGTATCAATTTGGGGGTCCTTGACATAAAAAGGTTTGGGAACCACTGGTGTACAAAACATGGATGATTATACTGAGTCAGACCATGGACATATTCAATTTCCAGACATGGCACACAGAGTGAAGCTGAAGAGCCACCCCTGAGTAGAGTTGGAGTTGGAGCTCAGTGTCCTACTCAAGGACACTTCCCCAAGGATGTTGCAGGGATCGAACTTGTGACCTTCATTCTCTCTATCAACCACGTTGAGAGAGAGAGAGAATTGGCATGGTATATATTGCTGTTACCCTCGATATTAAAGTCCCAATTCGCTGTATGCGTTACAAACCCTCTCTAGTTGGTAACAATGAATCTGATAAGACCAAGACTGAGAAGAATGCTGTTTGCTGGCGGAGGAATGTACTTTAGAGTAGACTACATCATTACACATTATTTAGTGTTTTATTTTGATCGCTTTGAAGACATTCCAAGCTATCAAGAGGAGGCGTGCCAGTGGAAGACTGGGTGGTTGCATTGACTGCATAGCGTTGCTCTCGGACAGAAAGTAGTTTTTCTTTTTTTCTTTTCTTTTTTTATTTTTTACTTCTCGTAAATGTATCCCATACTTCATTATACAAGAGTATAACAAGAAAATAGCAGTTTACATTTATGCATAACTTATAACATATAAAAGTTTATGAAGTATTATAAGTGTTGGTAGTAATGCATTTTAAGCTCAGCAGAACAGCACATGACTACCATAACGTAGTCAGTTTCTGTATAAAGACATGTTATTACAGACGCCTATTTTCACAAGTTTTGGTCCCGTGGAGACGTCACATTTCTCTTTTGGGTCTCAATCTAAAGAGTTTGGGAACCACTGCTCTACAAAGTACATTCTGAATAAAGAAATAAATAACGATAAATTACTTTAAAAAAGTTTTTATACTCTTGGTTTATATTCCACTCGAATCTCTGAAACCGTGTCTCATGTTGACGACCAGCATTACAGCATTCAACAAAACAAATGGAGCATTCAAGAATCAGGATAAGGCTGATGCTCTGTTGCAGACATCAATCCTAATTGCAACCTGCTGATCCACAATTAGAGACGCTACCAGCTGAAATGCCACACTATATCAAATCGTCTCTTCCATTTGACTTGTGCAGAGATCTCAAGGTCACTCGTGAGAGTGAACACTCTCAGAAGTTAAAGGGACATTTCACCATTTTTGCAAAACAAATATATGTTAATGACATTTAGAAGATTTAGAACACTTTCCTGGGGGTCTTTATGTGTGTAATATGTGGTTTTAGATATTTTAGATTTTAGCAGTGAGCCCAGTGTCTCTGATGTCATCGACACTCACTCCTGGACTACAATTCCCATAATGCTCCCGCTATCCTTGTGTGTTGGGCGAGGGCTGTCTTACTGAGACAACATGTAGTCCAGGAAGTAGTGCCGATGACATCAGATACACTGGGCTAAGTGCTAAAATCTAAAATATCTAAAACCACATATTACACACATAAAGACCCATTAACATGCACAAATTGTGAAGTGTCCCTTTAAATTCACAGAGGCATTTCACGGTAATAATCATCACCAGTAGCTATTTAAGCCAATCAGCGGTTAGGTGGAAGATGTTTCCCTATTCCCTGTGTGGGTTAGTATTTCTGTTGGATCTTATATACCAATATATATACTTATATACAAATTTGTTTTGTAACAGACTTACTGCACGACTAGTCTAAAAACATTAAGGGAACGCACAGTAAAAACAAAGCCACATTTCCATCTGTAACGCCAAACCTCAATCATTAATTAATGATGAAGTTACAAAATGAGTCCTCATTCACCAAATGTGAAGAGAACATATTAATGAACAGATTATAACAGGTGAATAATTAAGTAAGTGGTTAATACACAACTGACGTCAGGCCATATTCTCTTGGAACAAACAATACTATACCTACAATCTTGTTCAAAACAATGAAAATAACTAATTATGTTTTTTATTGGTATGACTGACCATTGCGGGCCACAGGTATATTAAGCAGGGGCAAGAAATTCAAAATATGTTCAGTGCAACACAGACTATTTTCAGAGTACATTTAGTATTGATTCATTTTCCTAATATTATGAATATGGATGGAGAGTGGCTTGGTTTCGCTGACGCCACAGAAATGTGGACTACTCAGGCTGAGTGAACTGTAAGATGTAATGAAGATTACTAATAATAGATGAGATTTATGACACTGTAGAAAATCCATCTGTCCTGTGCAGAATTTACACTTGTTCATCAGTGGAGTCGGTGTGTGCCTGATGAAGACCGGCTAGTTGGAACTGTCACCATGACAATAACAATTTAGGCGTTTAGCAGACGCTCTTTATCCAAAGCGACTTACATTAAGCATGAACAAAAGAGAAAGCATTGGCAATACATCATATACATACAAAATAGTCATCATGAATCATACATAAGCTAGGAACATAACAGTGGAAAATCTATATAATCAAACTATGCATATATATATACTATATAGTGCTATGTTTACATAAAATGCTATAAGTCTGCATAAATTGCTATCGAAGTCTACATAAAATTCTATCTAAGATATACTGTATAAGTTGAGCAACTTGAGCTTTTGCATACGCCTGTAGAGTAGAGTTATGTAACTATAGTGAAGTCACTATAGTTTGCGCGCGCTCGTGTGTGTGTGCTTGTGTATGTGTGTGCGTGTGCATGCGATCTCATCCATTGTCATCTAGTCGATGAGTTCAGCTGAACAAGAGTGACCAGTGGCCGACCACAGAGGGCATGTGGGGTTGCCTGTTTGGCTCTGGTCTAATATACACTGTAGAGCAAATGTTCTCATCTGTGGTGAGTGACCACAGATGAGAAAAAAAATCAAGTGTTCCCATTCCAACTCTGCAGGCAGCTACCTGCGTGATGTAACATCTGCATTGTGTTGTGTGAGCTTGTAGGGGTGCTAATTTCTGGCAAAGATATTTTATGTACTCACTGTAGACAGAAAGAAAAGACAACTCTGTCCAGTTTGCTAAATCTACTGTTTCCCAAACATGGACCAATTTTTGGTGACTTGAGTAAAAATCCAATTTAAATTGAGTTTATGCATCTTCAAACAAACAAACAAACAAACAAACAAACAATTCTAAGAAATTCCATGAATAAATAATTCAGAAGTTTTGACGATAGCCGATTTACAAGCTCAACACAGCGTGAAGCGACGCATTGTGAGCTTTGTAGATCTGCTGTTTTCACTAGTTTGGATCCCGGACAAACGTCTAATGTCTCTTTTGTGTCTCTTGACCAGAAAAGTTTGGGAACACTGCAATAAGGGACACATCTTTTAGTTTCCAAATAAGAGACAATGATTCCTCCTTTCAAGGGACGGTTGGCTGAACCCAGCAACAACTGCTTCATCATGGGATTCCCTTACTTAGCCGTTTGCAATAGATCATACGCTCATGTTGTCGAGTCCTGTCCAGAGGCCTGTAAAGGCCAAGGGAGATAATGGGGAAAGTAACCAGAGGCACTAATTGTGTGCAGCACTTAAACATTTAATGAGGGCAGTGAATAGAATGCAGCATCGGATTACATGGTTGTCTGCATTGTAGAGAATGAAACATCATGACCTCTGTGTTGTGTGTGTGCACAGTGACGTTTTCTTGTGTTCATCCTTGTCCCATGTATTAACTCTCAAGAGTTATTACAGTGTGAGAAACTGGGGGAAACACGTCTCAGATGTTTGGTGAATATTATGGAATGGGGTGGTATATGATGGTTCTGTTCTGTAACCGTATGCAGTTACAAGGCAGAGAAAACAATCCCCTTCACACAGTATTTGTTGAACTCGAAACAAAACAAAACCAAATTAAAAATAGCAAAACATACCTTTTAGGGTAACAGGGCAGCTGGGCGATTGTTCCCTCAACCTAGGAATACAGGTTTGGGGAGCATGTCTATGTTCCCTCAACCCAGTTTGTTCCCTCAGCCCTATGTTCCCTTAATTCTATGTTCCCTCATCAGCCCTATCCACACTCTTAACACAGATGATGGGAGTGGAATGTGGACCATGTCAACTCCATGTGTCAAGTACTGTGTACAGTAACCATGTGCCATTTCCAAATAGATTATAACCGATTCCCACCATATGTTATCGGTATCATGTAACTCAGACAGTGCTGAGTTGACAAAGTGGCCATCACACAGCTTGATGGCCACCATCACTGTGGCCACTGACTTGGGCCTCATAGTGAGTCAATACGGTCCACTGGGCCACATTCCTTCAGCATCAACATGGTATTTAAAGCAGTGGTTCCTGGGGACCCCCAGGGGTACCTCAGGGAGTTCCAGGGGGTACCTAAATTAGAGATAGTTAGGAACCAAATGGACCCTTATGGGGTCTGTAAGTTAATTGGAGGTCCCAGAGATAGAAATGCCATTAAATGGGAGACCGTACACTAATGCATGTGGAACTGGGGGTCCATGAAATTAATATGTTTCGGAATCACTGCTAGATCCTTAAAAATCCTCTCTTATCGCCGTCACTGCATTATGTTTTGGAATGGGGGTCCGCGGCCTAATAAACGTCGATTTGGTGGTCCTTGACATGAAAAAGTTTGGGAACCACTGATGTAAACGTATTGAGTCTTCAGGGATTCCTTCAGTGTCATGGTGTGCAAAAAGGCTGCCCTGCTATCATTATAGTGATACCACAAAGGCCTGGCTCTGATACATGTAGGGTCTGAGGTGACCCCACTGTGGTTTTGGTCACGGATTCCAAACACAACTAACGTTATGTTTGGAATGATCTGTATTGATTTGCCTTAAATTCAGCACACAAACAGTGGAATGAGGAGCACTTCTTACATTTTGGGTTTTACAATCGGTTTCTACTTTCAACGTTAGTTTTCCCTCGTATATGTTTATAATTGACATTGTATACTAGTGCCTTAGAGTCCTCATATATATGACTCATTCCACTTGACTTATTTGGCTGTCATCCCATTTGTCGGTAGACGTGGTGGGTGTGTCTTTCTTGCAAAGACCGCTTGTTTGATCTGCATAAAAACACGCCTACTAACTCATTCCTGATGAAGACCCGAAGGGGTCGAAACATTGACTTGATGATTCCTTAAGTAAAGACTACTGGGAGCTTAAAGAACGGTGTGCGGACATCCTACCTTTTACTTTTTGTCCAGCACCCGTCAACACTTTTTTGAGATGTGCGTGCTTCCCTTTTGGATGTTCTCTCAGGTTTCCGAATTCCAGCAGACAAATAGTGAAAGCTTTTTTCTTTTTCAGTTTCTATATTAGTTTTACTAAATCAGGTATAACAACTTGTGAAACGAGGAGATTTTTTCAGTTTCTATTTTAATGTGGTTACTGAGCAGTTGAGACGAATAACCTTCTAAATCCATAATTTATTCTGAACCCTCCCCGAATAGGGGAGGGTTTGATTTATACATTATACATGGATAATTGAGCGAATAACAGTCTAAGACAAGTCCACACTATTGATCCATAATGTATAAATGATGGATATAGGGTCAGGACAGCTAGGCCTTTTCGGGGAGGGGTCAGATTAAAATATGGACATAGACTGTTATTTGTCTCAACTGCTCAATTAGTGTGGACTTGTATGGTTATTCATCTCAACTATGACTTTGTTTTTATTCATGCTTCATGTTGCGCATTTATCTGTAAAAGTGTGCACTTAAACTTGACCATGTTACAACTCATCACGGAACTATAGCAAGCATATACTTTAATTATCAGGCTATCAGGCTACAAAGTGGCACATTGTCTATTCATGAGGAAGAGGCCATGTGTACCTGACTCTTTTCACTCGCTCGCTCGCTCAGGACTCAAAATGAGTGATCATCTGATTATTTGTGATTACTGGAATTTGTATGATAATTCATTAAAATAATCTCTAATCTCATGCTGAACAATCTAGAATTCAAAACTCTAAACTCTGTACACTCGAGTTCAAGTTTGAGTTTGAAATCTGTACTTAAAAATTCAAGTCTAATTTAGAATGTAAAAAATGGAGCTGAGTGAACAGTGCCATGTACAACCCATTATTCCGACATCGTGTTGGTCTGACTGACTAAGCCTATCCTAACCAACCCTAGCCACACGCGGAAGCCACACAGTCGGACTAATGGGATGTCGGAAATTAAAGGCAGTCCCCAAGTGAACACAGGGGCTGCCTAAAATGTATTCGCAAAATGTATTCCTATTCCTCAATAGTTTACATGACCAACGCATTCATTCGCAATATAACTTTGGACTAAAGACAGCAAATGTACAAGCTCACAAAGCGTCGCGGCCGCGATGCGGTAGATTAGCTGTGTTTACCAGAACAAAAAAAAACTCCCAGCTGCATTCGGAATACAGTGTTTATATGGTAGATCTATACCGATGCAAACGGTATATACCACCCCTCCAGACCCGAATGAAAATGGAATAAATCCATTCATTCCGAATGAATTTCTGCATGTAACCAAGGCCAGTGAGGGTACATGAGTTTGATGCCAGTTTGGGCTATGTGCTGTGTCACACTTTACCTACAAAGCATAAATGTGGCTTTATTATTCTGGTATCCATGCCTGCTATCTATGGAACACACATAGAATGTTCATAGATTCTCAAGAGATTCACCACCAGGCCCTTCCTAATCTCCTCATTTAAATCCTCTTGGCCCATTTTGTGAAGATATCTCAGTCATCTTATTGACACAGTTCTAGCCTTGTCTGGGGTACTTTCCCTGCTCTGTGTTTTGGCCGAAGGATAAATGGCTACCTCAGTGTGCCATTGTTCCTGAATTTAAACAAACTGTAGCTCCGTTGTGCCTGAGAGCATCAGCAGAGAACCTTTCCTCCAATACGACACCGTTTCTTTCAGCCTCAGTGTCCCCGAATGCACCTCAGTGGTGGTAAATAAATAGGTTTACTCGAGTACTGCATTTTTACTCTACTTTATGGCAGGTAAATTAAATGTTGGGGCATGTGGAGTTTGCTTTGGAGTTGCCCACACTGCAAGTGCACATTTGAGTGATATGAGGAGTTTTACACAACACATGAAGATATATATAGATAGATAACTATAATAAACACTATTCCCGGTCGTTCTCTGGTATCGGAATTCGGTATCGGTTAACACAGAAATTGTGGTATCGGGATCGAATCGGAAACTAAAAAGTAGGGTCATCCCTACATTGTGGTATTGCTACTTTTACTTACAGTATAGTTAGTATGTAGAAAACCTTAAGACTTCATCCTCCACCACTACTGCTCACCATGGCTGCCACGCACACACGCACGCACGCACGCACGCACGCTGACTCAGTGATGCCATGTAATGATATCACTGAGGTCAAGTTCTGACTGATGGAGACGGGCTGTGTGTTGCATGGCAGAAAGCCTTTGTTGCCATTTCTCTGTTCTTGATCGTTTGTGACACGATGGCCAGTGTGTGATGATGACTACTGTGGTCATTATCATGAGCATTTACCAGTTTGAAGTAAAAGTGCCCTTTGTTACGGTGAAGGAGTGACATAACAAACAGAGGTAGTGCTTAACAGGCACATATTCTATCCAGAATGGTTGCCCTCAAGGGCCCAAATTCCAGTGAAGGGAGAGGGGTGGTTGAGGAGGATCACAGGAATGCCACGCATAAATGAGTTGTTCAAAATGAGTTGTTTCAAAAAGTGTGAAGAAGAACTATTCCTAAACTATCCCCAGATACAGTAGATGCCTTGTGGAATTAAAACTACAAAACACTGAAGGTACAATTATCCTTCCTTGATTGTCACATGTCTGACCTAGAGTCAGAAACTCGAGGGTTTCCGTTTTGATCCCCAAGTCCTCATGGATTCGGGTTGTAAGTAATAATAATAACAACTTTATTTGTAACAAGAGTTACAACAACGTGAGCTATCTCCTGATCCCTGGGCCTAACTGCTTCTCACGAGGAGGGTGGAGCCTTGCATGGTTTCCATCGTGTGTGTGTGTGCGTGTGTGCGTGCATGCGCGCGAACATAATATACAATCTATGTAGAGGAGCGGTGTGCACCGCTCAGGAAGCCCATGCGCACGCACGCACGCACACACACACACACACACACACACACACACACACACACACACACACACACACACACACACAGTATACTATCAAAACAATAGTCCTTACTCCAAGCTATGACTAGCCTAATAATGACATATTGTCAAGTGGCACTGAATCAAAATGTGGGAGAGTACAGAACAAATGCCGGCTCCGCTGACGAGCGGAATCGCACACTGATCCACAGCTGTGGATCACACCTTTGACATACCAGCTGGCGATAGTATCATCTGAGCCGCGGGGCGTCTCTCTCTCGACAGGGAACTTACAATGAAAACGTTTAACTTTACCTCAGGGAAAGAGTGAGTCATAGAGGCTAATTGTACTGTGCTGCCGAGTAGCTGGAGGAGGAGAGAGAGACACTGAGAGAGACTGTATTGAGTGTGAACATCTGACTCAGTTTGTCTGTTGTTGGCTAGGATCTCCCCTTCAGTGAAGAGACGATCCAGGTGCACTGCTTGGCTCAGTAGTGACTGACAGTCTCTCTGTCTGCGGAACATGAGGGTAGGCGTGGTGGATGCTGTCTGTCTGCTCTGCTTATCACACAGCCTATACAGGACTGTTACAAGCAGTATCAGACTGTGTGGGCAGATAGCAGCGCCAGCCAGGAGGAGAGATAATATGATCGATAGCCTTCTGACGGCAAGCAAGGGTGCTTTACGATGACTGCTCTGTATTGTATCGCTTCAAAGGCTTTGCGTGGGCTGTGATTTCCTTGTGTGTGTGCGTGCGTGCGTGCGCGCGTGCGCGGGAGAAAGAGAGAGAGGGAGAAAAAGAGAGAAAGGGAGATTGTCTGTGCAGTGTGTAGTACAGATTACAGTAATATTACTTATACAGGACGTTTTGTTCATAAATGGATTGGCTCCACAACAATACATCTCTGATCTGCTAATTCCACATTCTAGCACCAGGTATAGGTCATCCTCTCAGCAACAACTCTAATCACACCTCCAAAGCAAACGTGACCAGGCATGTTCTGTTGTTGCCTCTAGGCTCTAGTCCCACATTAACCACTTTTGCAATACATCCTACATATTTACTTGGGGGTCTATACTTGGGCCCCTCCTTTATTCCATCTACAGTGTAGACTCATTTCGGAATGAGAGCCGCAATGGAAAGCAGTTGAGACGAATAACAGTCTAAGTCCATATTTTAATCTGACCCCTCCCCCGAAAAAAGGCCTAGCTGTCCTGAACCCATATCCATAATTTATACATTATGGATAGTGCGGACTTAGACTGTTATTCGTCTCAACTGCTCATGATGAGGGCAGTTGTGGCCATGTATGCAGTACAGTATATTTTTGCCAATACCGATATGATCCGATATCACAAATAAGGGCCGATACGATACTTCTCCAATACCGATACAGTATCGGGCAAGTGAAACAAAGTGAAACTTTGTGAGTCAAATAAATAATTAAACAAGTAAAAAAGAAGAAGAAAAAAAATTGCTATACAAGTACACAACTTTATCATAGTCCTTTTATTTGGAAAGTCAGCCTTGCTCGGTAAGGACAATGAAACTCTCTTTCAACTGTAGCAGAGAAAGGTACCAGTAGTTTTGTTTTAACTTTTTACATTATGCTACCAAATGTGGCCTCCAAACAGGTGTAATGTAAAAAAAAAAGAAAACTAAAACGCGAGGACACCAACACAACATCAAACTGTGTGTTTTGGTGGATGTTAACCTACTGTAACAACAGGGAAGCCAAGGTTTATGTGGTAACGTCTTGTTCAACCGCTGACAATTCTAAATTCAAATTTAAAGCCTGTCAAAGCCTGTCCTTTTTCCCTTGCATTTAGGTTGTCCCATATTCCACTCCAGTGGATTTCATATAATTTATTCTTAATAACCTCTATTGTTTTATTTGGTTTCTCGTAACCTTATCATTTTGGTTTTGATTTTAGAATGTTATTGTGATTGATGTTTTTCTTTTTTTGTTTGCCTTCCTTTTGTGTGTATTATGATTTATTATGTTTTTTTCTTTTATTTGGCTATCCTTATAGTCTTGTGTGGCCAGACTGTTTGCCTCCCAATTTTCAAATGCTTCCGGTCATTCGAAGATTGTGGACTAGACAGTTCTCTGCAGGCTACCGGAGACTAGGCTATCCTCAATTGGGAATAGGGTGACCAGATGCCCCCCTTTGCGTGGGACAGTCCCTCATTTCAAATACTTTTCAATGTCCCATATATTGAGCCCCTGTCCCACATTGTGACTGGCAGGCATCAGTGTTCAAATGCCCTAATATTTGGCTTTCTGTTGTAAAGCTCTCTCATTGTGTCTTTTCCTGCTACTGTAGATGTGTTTTTAAGTCGGTTAAAAATAACATGAGAAATATTCCCCTATAGGCTGAAGCATTGATGCCACTATATTTCCACACTCACTCCAGAAGGCCACAACATTGTACTGTCGTATCAAAAATTGACAATCTACAAGGTCAAAATACATCGCTATTTTTGCTATATTTGAATTGAAACCCTGAATAATTCTTTTAATATTATATATAATAATTTGCTAACCCTGTTTAGTCCTGTTTCCCCCACTTTGTCCCACACATGCAATACTTCTGTCCCTCAAATCCTCAGTTTGGATCTGGTCACCCCTAACTGGGAAGCATGTTGGGTCAAAGCCTGTT
>OOFJ01137558.1:0-11329 GCA_900323375.1 Benthosema glaciale
CACACATCTCTCCATGCACAAAAGAATCATGCATGCCACAGGAAATCCATCTGCACTACATTGCATCCATGCAACTGTCATACGGTATTTACTGTACAAGTTTTGCATTTGTATGACACAGTACAGTATGGTACAGTATGGTACGGTACAGTACAGTACAGTATGATACAGTACAGTATGATACGGTACAGTACAGTATGGTACGGTACAGTACAGTACAGTATGATACGGTACAGTACAGTATGATACGGTACAGTACAGTATGATACAGTACAGTATGATACAGTAAAGTATGGTACAGTACAGTACAGTATGGTACAGTACAGTACAGTATGGTACAGTATGATACAGTACAGTACAGTATGGTACAGTATGGTACGGTACAATTCTGCGTGGCCCAAGGTTGATTATGAATTAGAGTGAGAGCATAGAGTGAGAGCATAAATGTGATCTGTGCCAAATGTAATTTTTGTATCACCAACTGTGCAATAACCATAAGAGATGTACATTTATGCAATTTATCGGCAGCCATATTGGAAAAAATGCCGCCATATTGGAACCTAATGTTTTTTTGTATCATAATTGGTAGTCATGCCTCCAGAAAATATTCTCATATCAAACTGAGGGGAAATAAATTATTTACAGCTCCAGCAAAGTCGTATAGACCAAAACGTATGTCCAGTTGCAGCCATTTTTAAAACTGGCGGGCCACCTTGAAAAATTTAGAATTCTGCGTGGCCCGAGGTTGATTATCGATTAGGGTCATATGAAGGTCATCTGTGCCAAATCTCATGCTTTTATCACCAACTGAACAGTTTTATCACCAACTGAACTGAACTGTATTGAAAACAGCTACTTCCCGGCCTAGCTAATATGCTGTATCTCAATAACCGTAATGCCCAACTTCATATTCACCTTCAATACATTTATGGGGATTAAAATCAAAGCATTTCGAGTTATAAAGGCAAAACCTCATTTCTGGACGGACATCTTGGCGGCCACCTTGAAAAAATTGGAATTCTGCGTGGCCGGAGGTTGATTATCGATTAGGGTCATATAAAGGTCATCTGTGCCAAATTTCATGCTTCTATCTCCAACTGAACTATCGTGTATTGAAAACAGCTACTTCCCGCCTAGCTACTTAGAAATAATATCACTTGAAGAGACTTTCTTGACAGAAAGTAGCTCATAACATGTCTACGGTGGATTTTTATGAAACAAACGCTTTGCAGTTCGAAAGAGAATAATTCAAGCTTGGCCTAGAGCTGAAATGTTGGTGATTTTAATGTTGTTTAATACCATCAGATCGCAAATGTAAATTGGATGAGTAGGAAGTCAATGGAGGGTATTGCAACTCTAGATTCATCCAATTATAAAAAAATCTAGAGTTGCAAATTGCGGCTAGATATGAGCTAGGGATGTAAATGATCAATTAATTTGTTAATGATTAACTGATATGTTTTGATAAACTTATTGATCGAGTAAATCGATTAGTTGTTGTAATATATCTGATAATCTTATTTTCCCTCAATGTCCAACATAAAAATCTACATTTTGCTAATATGCAGAAAGAATACAAAATGCATATTATATTCCTCAGTCAATTTTTACCACTTATCATGACATTCAATGAAAATTGCTTTGTGACATCACAACATAGCGAAACTATTAGCAGCCAGCAACCAGCAGCATTTATCCCTCTAGAACTGGGAAAGGTGACAATTAGTAGGCCTAGCCTATGACAGTCAACTTGTCTGAATAAGGGAAAAATGTTAACTAAAGTAACTTTAGTAACTACATTAGTAGGCTTAGCCTATGACCGTCAACTTGAAATATGGGGGGGAAAAGTGACAGTAAAATACAATTTGTATTTTGTAGACCTAGCCTAAGACAGTCGGTCACAATCAACTTGAAATATTAAGCTGACTTCAAATCCCTGAAATATGGTGACAGCAAAACGAGTACATATTACATAAGCAAGTAGAACAATAACAGTCAAGTTAAGTATAATGTAAGCTCAGTGTAGGCTGATGTAAACAGCTTCAGTAAATCCCTGAAAAATGCTGACAGGCAGCAAAACAAATAATAAGGTAAGTACCTCAGAACAGTCAAGTATAATGTAGGCTCTCTGGCTCAGTGTAGGCTGACTTAAACTTCAAGTTCAAAACAAGTAGTAGGCCTACATTAAGTACCATAGATCAGTCTACTACTACATTCAATTGGGCTATCTGCCTCATTGTGCAATATCAATATGCATAGAAAATAGATTTTTTTTTTCATTCAAGAAAACAACTAGTACACTGGCTCAGGCTGACTAAAAGAAAAAACAAAACAAGGAACAAAAGGCATTTTCAAATTGGGCTCTCTCTCTGCCTCATTGTGCAATATGCATAGATAGACCTGACCTATGCATTTTTCTTCAAGAACACGAGCATGTCTACATGCTCAGGTGTGAGCCGTGAGCGCAGCTTGGTTACAGTAAGGCCAGCTGAGAACACGCGTTCAGAAGGCACTGATCTGGCATGGATACACAAGTACCGCCTTGTCACTTTTGCCAACCTTGGAAACCTTCCTTCATTGGCTTTTCACCACTCTGTGGGACTGGAATCGAGCAGTGGTGCAGGATCCTTCAGAAAACTGTCCACCTCTTTTTCCACATTATCAGTGCTAGGGGCGATGTAGTTGGCACCCAGGAGTTGAACCATAGCAGATGGCCGTCTCTGAAGTGCAGCTCCCGGTGGCCTCTCCTCTCCAGTGGCAGCTCCCTGGGCTCCGTCCTCCACCTCCTCCTCACCTGTTGTTATAAGATCAAGATAACAGATTAAATAAATTGTAACCTACAACAATCTTCCCAGTATCCCAACCACCCACCTCACCCTACCCCTGAATCAACACCACCTACCCCCTGCTTCTGTGGAGCGCCCGTCTTCTGCTAGAGCCAGTTCAAGCAGCTTGGCATTTGCTGCAATCCTCCTAGCTGGTGTCAGGAATCCCAGGTGCTTGTGTCGAGGGTCCAGCATCGTTGCTATCATTGGTGTCGATGTGATCATGTCAGTAGATGCAACCTGTGTCAAAAAATATAAAAAGTTTTAAATTCAATATATTATATCTAGCACTAAGCAGTTCCATTCCACCTAACCTAACATACCTGTGAAACACATATTTGGCAACAACAGTGCTATGCATGTAGAATTGAATAACTAGCTGATCTACAAGCTCACAGTGACACGTTGAGCTTGTAGATCGACTATTTATAGCTTGTAGCCTACATCAGCTATTTAATTATGTTAAGTGTAGAGCTGAAATGTATTTTTAATTGTAATATATATTTTGTGGATTAGATTAGTGTTGTAAATAATTTATAATATTATAAATTTACATTAGCCATATACCTTCATCCATTAACTCAGTGAAGAAGCCACGTTGGATTTGAATTCTGCCACTTCTTTGGGTTCTCCAGCCACTCTCCTGAGATGAATGTTGATTAGACCGAAGGTGATGGGGTACATGTTGGATATGGACACCTCACTCTCTGTAGACATGACGGTCGTTGCACACTTGAGTGCGTTCAGAATAGGGGAAACATCCTCCATTAGCTTCCAGTACTGGTCTTTCAACTCCAGTGTCCGGGCGTCTGAGAGGTTTGTCACTGTGCGGTCTGAAAGCACGGCGCACACGGGCCACCGCTGTTCCACTAGCCTGTCAAACATATCAACGACGGAGTTCGTGCAGCTGCGTGTTTTACAGGACTGAATGAGCTCATGTTTTTGCACATTCATTGGTCCCTGCCTCGCTTGCAGTGCTGTAGTGGCTTTTGTGCTTTTGTTGAAGTGAGCAACCAATCTTCCCGCAGCAGCAATGACTTGTTTAAAGTGGGCAGCAAAACCATCATTTACGGCCAGTTGTAGGGTATGGGCGTAGCATGGAACAGATGCCCAGTCGACTCGAGGTGAGCTGTTTGCCAACACGATGTTCCGTGCGTTGTCGTGAACACAGGCGACTACTCGTCCGGTCAGTCTCCAATTCTCCACAACCTTGTTTAGCTTCGCAGCCAAATTGTCAGCCGTATGACTCTCCGCAATGCCCTCGGTCACCAGGACTGCTGATTTCACTTCCCAGGTGGGATCGATGAAGTAGTGGCAAGTCACTGTGATGTAGCTTTCTGTTTTTAACGATGTCCAACAATCTGTCATCAGAGCTACATGGCTTGTGGCGGCTAGCTGTGTTTTCAACTCGGCTTTCTTCCCTTTGTAGCGTACTTCGGAGCGTGTAGTAATGGTTTGTCGAGAAGGAATGGTGTACCCTGGCTCAGTGTAGTTTAGTAGCTCTCGAAATCCTTCGCCATCCACCACGCTAAATGGCAGCAGGTCTTTTGCAACCATGTTGCAGATCCTCTGTGTAATGCCCTCCACCTTCGTATTAGTTAGCGGCTGTCGGTGTGAAAACGCTGCGGGGATGGTGGTCTGTGCTGCTAGTCCACTTCCACCGGCGGCTTCCCCATGCAGCACGACAGGATGCACGTTTTTGAGATGATACATTAACGAAGTTGTTGCGCTGTTGTACGCGAAAATGGAGTCACATAGTTTACACCTTGCCTCTGTGTCCGATTTAAGTTCAAAGTGGTCCCATGCAGGACTTCGTTTTCGCCGCCGTTTCACCATGTTTCTCTCGTTTATTTTTATTTTCTGCTGACTCGCACCGCATGCGTTTCACACTACAGGTAGTGAAGTCAGTGGAGCGGATGAAGCCTTGTTGTGGCCTAGGTAACCTCATGCGGCAATGGCGCCCTCGTGTGGGCTGGCGAGAGCATTATATGCACAGAAAACCACTGAATGTGACGGTCTGCTGGATATCAATTAATTGTTACTTGTTAAGTTTAATCGACCAATTTCTTATTGACAATTAATCGAAATTCGATTAATCATTAAACATCCCTAGTTGTCTACCATCAACATGGAAGGGGTGGGTGGATGATGATGATGGTGGCTGGAAGAGGGCTGCTCTGAGTCTTCTGCCATCGACATTGAAGGCTGATGGCTGGTTGATGCCTTGTGCTGTGTCTGCAAAAGTGGAAGAAAAGTGTTATGATTCTACTGAAAATAAATCATAAACAAATTGCTGTCATTAACTAGTGTCTACCAATTATTCCAGTGTCAATTAACTTTATTTTCACATCACAGGTTTATAGTAATGGGCGATGTTTCTCCCTGGTCTTTACAGCTTGCAATTTCATGTATTTATGTGCCCACTAGGTGGCAATGGTGTTTGGATTCGGAAGCATACCGCTGTGCATACTACGACATACGTTCTAAATTACATTTAGGTTAATGCAGATGTTCGTTGTAATATCAGGAGGTAGACTATTATAACCACAGCAATTCAGTCATTATAATCCACATGTTATGGCGTTTTTGTTTTTCCCTTCATACATGGACAAGGTCCAGCCTAAAGTTGATGGCTTTTTAACCGGGTTGGCACTGGCCCATTTAACGTGAACTGGCGGACAATAACACATTTTTACCTGTGGTTTTGTTGACAAAGTCATGTTGGAGGTTGTGGAGCGGTGTTTGATGAAACCCATCAAGCCACTGCAGTGCAATGTAGAGCTGTGGGGTGATGGTTTTTTTTGCCACCTGCATCTCCACTCTTCTTTTCCACCACCCTCTTCTTGGCTTTATTACATTTGTCCCGAAGGGCCTGCCACTTATCGCGGCAAATCTTCTCCGAGGTCTGAAGTGTCTCTGAGATCTCTCTCCAAGAGTTGTTGGCCATCTGTCGGTTACTGTACTCCTTCATGGAGGTAACATATAGGTGCTTATATCTCCGCACTTTGTTAGCCAACAACTGCTCAAATGGATCCATAGTTGCGCCTTTTTCTCCTGCAGGCTCTCTTCTCAACTACACAAATTAAAATAAACAACACGTTCACATATAAAACACAAAGGACAGGGCAATGAATAAGAATAAAGAATATGCAGGGCGGGAACCGATTGAAAGGCTTTAGAGTGTAGACTGTAGTACAGTAGAGGAAAAGAAAAAACAATATTCGCGCTACTGAGCTGGTAGGCTACTGTGATTGGTCAGAGCACGTGTGTGCGTGCGTGTGTGCGTGCACGCGTGCACGCGTGCGTGCGTGTTTTCAACCCGACCCCTCGCATTGACCGCTTCTGAGTGCTGCTGCTACAGTCAGATCATACGGCCAGCGAAAGGCATCTACTGTGTCCGCTCTGCAGAGTTCATTCCCCGGCCACAAGCACTGGGAAGTTGGCTTCCAAACTACCGGTGTTTCGTTGCCTTCGCGGCCGACAAATTGAACTTGAAGCTGAGCTGAGTGAATGAGGAAATACCGCTGGAGCGCCGAAATTATTTCGGCTCTTAAGATTATGATGCCCTCCAAATCTTTTTAGATAAATCGAGCAGACGGGAGACGAACGAGCGCCACCTGGGGAATGATCTGCATCGAAATTGAGATGGCCTAAAAGGGAAAGCAGCTCCCTTTTTGACACTGCAGCTGTGGAACAAAATTAATTAACAATATCCCTAATGCGACGTAACTTCTCTTCGGGGAGAGAAGCTTGCATGAGAACACGGTCTAGCATGATTCCTAAAAACTCTTAAGCGCTTACAAGGGCCTACCATTTTCTCCTCGGAGAGGGGAACTCCGAGAGAGGAGAAAACGTGGCTAACAGTAGAAATGCAGTGGACTGGAGGCGAAACGGGAAAATCCACTACCAAGAAATTGTCTAATAAGTGAAGCAGGAAAGGGAGCTTATAGGTGCTGTATAAAATCCAGCATAGAGCTTCTGCTAGCGTGTCGAAAATACGGGGGCTGCTCCTGCACCCAAAAGTTAATTCCACTGCGAAGTAGAATTTAGAGCGCCATTTAACGCCAAATATATGCCACTGGGAATGATGCAAGGGCATAACTTTAAACGCGTCGGAAATGTCGGCTTTCCCGAGCCAATCGCCCTGACCTGCGGTTTTGATCATTTGAATAGCGTTGTCAACAGTAGCATAAAACAGAGAAAAGGGGGCGAGAGGAATAAGGCTGTTAATGCTCGGGACCGGCCTGTGATGAGGGGCAGAAAGGTCTATGATTAGGCGTTTCTTCCCGGAATATTTCCGTGTGGCTACACCTATGGGGCTAACGCGAAACAGGCTAAAGGGAGGCCTGGAGAAAGGGCCTATCATGAAACCCTTTTTAATTTCTTTCTCCAGCAGCTCGTCTACCACTGCGGGCTCTTTAATAGTGGACTGCAGATTTTTGCATACGTGGGTAATTTTCGGGAGCCAGTAAAGGCCTCCTAAGAACCCCTGCACTAGCCCAGTGATGAGATAATTGACCCAACATCTATTCGGGTCGTCCTTGAGAGCAGCAGAGAGAGCAGGAACATTCACAGGGGGCCGGGCGGGCTCTCCTTGGGCACACAGAGCGAGGGTGGCTGTCTGCGCACCAGCTGCAAATGTTTACCGTTAGGGTAGGTGCACACATTTTCATTGAAGTTAATACAAATGGGAGTTTTATTGCCAGGGTGGTAGGGCACCTGCTTTTTTCCGCCATGGGGGGACGAGCAGGGCTGGACATGAATGCTGCTTTGGGGCACAGTTTGGCTCGGTGAGCAAAGGATTTGCATACCGAGCATTGGAGGGCTTGATGGCCCGTAAAGTGCCTGCTAATTAGAGCGAGATCTACGATGGACCAGTTGATTCTCTGGTTGAACTTTTGGATGTACAGTACATGGCCGCTTTGGAGGAGAAGCTTTTATGGTAGTCATAAAACAAGAGACCGCCGTAGGTCAAAGCCAAATCTGAAATTATAGACAGATAGGTGTCAAATTCTACCCTGCACTCTGGGTACACCTCGCAGATGTATATACTCCGAAAGCTACGTTAAACTGGGCTAGGGTGAGGGATTTGGCCAGAAACCGGATGCGTCGGATTCCAGCACATCCAGCCTCTGAGACATGCCGGACAGGGAGGATCGAATGTCGGAGAGAGCCAGCAGCAGCTCTGTGTTTGGCTGGGTGGCCACTGCGGGAGGAGCGGAGGCTGGTGTTGACTTACTCTTCTTGGGAGCGTTGCCGGGAGATTTCCACACACGCTTCTTGGCCGGGGCTTTCCCCTTTCCCTACTGGTTGACGCCTCGGGTTCGGGCTCCTTGGCGGTTGCCTCCTCCGACGTGGCACGCTCTTTCTCCAGTAGGAACTGGAACAGCTCTTCGTGGCTGAGGCCTGGTGGAGGAGTTAAGTTGTTGGCGTATAACACCTCCAGGAGCCGAACTGCCGGCCAGTCAGACAGATATTTTTGCACGTATAGCCGGTTGCTGCGGCGAGGCTGAGGTCATCCGGTCATCGTAGCCTGCTCCTCGGCTGAGTATCGGGGATTTCTACGACATCGGAGGTCCCGTCGGGGAGCTCCCCCTCGCTCCCCTCTGAGGACTCCGCGTCGGCCATGGAGAGTCACTAAGGAACCGTTCCGCCCACGACTTAAAATTGCCCGGTGTAGAGTTGGTCGGACCTATGGTTGTCCAGAACCGCCACAAAAATACCTCTGCCCGGGCTCTGGACAGGGCCGCTGCCCATGTCCATATATGGAGCTGGTCTGTTCTGACATCACAACACTCTATATTTGGGCATGCCTGACACATAACTCCATAAGCTGGCCTGTTCTGACATCTGCCCAGGGTCCATATATGGTTGACCCAGCCCTAGCATCCAGTCCAGCCTACTCTAACTTGCATCGTTCCAAGTAGGCCAGTGTCCAACGGTCACCGCTGTAGAGGCTCCAACAGGCACCGCTCTAGTGGTTTTAAATAGAACATGTTTTGAATGGTTTTCATCATTCTCTCATAATGTTATCATCGTCGCCAAAAAACATGAAAGACATATTTTACAGTATGTCGCTTTTCATTGTGTTCTACAATAAAACAATTATAAAAATCATGAAAAAGCAGACTGCTAACCCTAACCATAAATCATTTTGGAGGAAATGGAAGCTTATAGTCCAAAACATCATATCAGGTGATATTACCTGGTTCATTAAGGCCATGCAAAGCAACATTGATTTGATTAGAAAATGGAAGAAGCTTGTGCCGAAGCAGTTACGGTGCTTACTCCGAATGAACCCCCATCTGGCCGTCCCGGAAAAGGAACGGAATGAAATAGCTGTTGTTTTCCAACACGTCCATATTGCTGTCAGAAAGGCGACAAGGAAAACAAGGAAGTGAACGGACGTTATGTTGCACACACAACATCACAGAGGCAGTATAGGCCAACAAAAAAAAGAAAACGCTAAATATAGTCTGGATTACTCGATTGCTCAGACTCAGTTTCAAATTGCAGACGTCCGTAGGTGGGCTTGAAGACACCCAATTCATCATCCTCGTGGATTCAATTCTGATTTTGGTCATTCAATAGAATCCAGAATATATTCTATGGACGCATTATGTGCAGCTGAAACATCTCCCATTGAGATCTTGGAGATACTAGGCTTTATTTCTGTATTATTTTAAGATTAGAGCATCCGTGAGAAATGCTAAACAATATGTTCATCTTCCATAAAACCCTACTGGTCTCGGATAATTAATCATGATTTCTTCACCTGGTTGGCAGTATCTAGAACAGCAGTAATGGTATTATTAATTCACATATTGTAGTAAAACACTTTCACTGTTGAACTGCATATTCCTTCTCTTTCTTTGTCTGTCCTCTGACAGCTTGTCATGCTAATTTTTAAAGTATCTGTCTATCTCAGTTTTTACAAATGTAATCAAGTGAAAAGCCTTTGATCAGGATGAATTATCAAAGACTGTGAATCAGTCCTTTGTGTTCTATGACAGAGAGGGTATTGTTTGTTGATAGGACTCTATATTTTTGAGTCATTCGCCCCCGGGGCGTAGGTCAGAACACAAGTGGACAGGAGGGGACCGTGTCTATGTTCCCTCAGCTCTATGTTCCCTCGACTTCGCAATGTTTGACATGCTTTCGCTTTTAGGGTTAGTTTTGGGGTTTGGCTTAGGGTTAGTCTATTACTATCGCTACCCCAAACTCCTAACCTGACCTTAACTGCAAGCAGGTTGCAACGCTGTAGCTGAGGGAACATAGAGCTGAGGGAACATAGAGATGACCCCGACAGGAGAGTGTAGGAGATTTAGCAGTTTACTGTAGGTGTAGGCACAGGCATATTAATACAGGCATGGCATGGGGCAGTACAGCACTGAGTGCGAATGATAATGTGGTTCTGCAATAAATACAGAAAAGAAACAATCATATGTATTAGTGCAAATAAGATACCATACTTATACAATATCACAGGATACTGAATAACCTTAATATCATCATACAAATTACTCACACCATTCCATTGAAACTGCTTAATAACATCAGAGTTTATCAATAACTCAGTGAATAAGTCTCTGCAGCCTAAATCTACGCTAACGTGGCTTAATTGAACATCAAGAGACGCCCGCAGCTGTGCGGGACGTTGTGCAATGGCGGCGCCCATGAACTACACATGGCCAGTGACAGGCCTAAGTGCCGATCTGCTGAATAAGGTGCTTAAACATATAAATGCACATCGGTCCTACAATTCTCAATATTGAGACCATAATTGTGATAAGATTTCAATATCATTTTCAGTACAGCCATCTCTGTGAGCAGTGTCAGGGTGGTGATCATGTACTTCGTGTTGGTGATCTTGATCCTGCCGCTGCACTTGGCCGATCCCAGGGCGGTGGACACCTGGCTCAGCGTCTCTTATATGTCACAGAACAGAAATAATAATAATGAAAGTGTGCTTAAAACACGCAATGTAGAACATTGACGTGAAAGGAATCAATAGCTGTCAATCAAACCGGGGACGGAATAAACGTACAGAAACAGCAGTGACTCAATAACGTATAGAAGTGAATACTATCAGGAGGCATTACTGAACTAAATAATGCACTTACAGCAGTCAAAGACGCACACTGGACTAACTTCCGGTGACATGGACTGACGGTAGTTTGCGTCGGGAGACAGCAAGCCCTCGATTATAACTTCATTTTAAACCCATAGAGACCAGAAAGTTAAGTTAGTTCCTTTACGTTTATCATCTTACATTACTCCATGAAACTAGTTTTGTCCAAGACGTGCTGAACGCTCTGTGACAATACATGGCCGGCACGCGTGCCCAAACAAAGTTCACAATGGAGAACGCCGAGCTAGCCGCGCTCATGAGAACAATAGTACGTGAAGAGATAGCATCAGGGCTGGAGTCCAGTCTACAGCCTATCAAGGATAATTTAAACAAGATTCAACAAAAAGTTGCATCGTGCGTGGACAAGATTGAC
>OOFJ01137577.1:0-11602 GCA_900323375.1 Benthosema glaciale
CTCTTAACCCAATCAATCATTGATCACAGGTGTTGCTGCAACACCTCATCAATTATCAATTATGGATTGGCAGGCTTATTATCTCTTTGACTGAAAGGTGTGATAACATTCCGATGTTTCGAACATGTAAAGAAAATTTGAAATTATAATACTTTTTTGTCTAATTTTATCATGTTCGGAAAAAGTTTTTCATTCATTCCAAACATTACCTGTTTATTTGCTCTCATGGCGATAACACCAGATTAAAACAAATAATTGTACTTTATAAACAATACTATAGGCTACGTATTTAAGTGCATTGATGCATGCTCTCTCCCTAAATATCTTAAATGTTATCACAGACCTCTAGTCCTTGTCAGACTTATCGGGTGACTTATTAATGCTTAAGTCCCTCATTCTCAGACAGAGTTAAGGCAGCTTTCTCTCATTCTCTCTCAATGCCCCAAACTCCAAGCTTTAATTCTCTAAAAAAAAAAAAAATCAGTTCCCTACATGGTTAGTTCGGTTCAGAGCAATGGTTTCACTTTCACTCAAGAATTATTCTGTTTTGTTGATTTTTAGGTACTGAGTTAAAGGTACTTTTCTATGTGGCAAAAAATAAAACTTCTGGTAACTCAGATTACTAGCCTACTTACTGACTTATGCCTTCTTATCTAAATATCTGTTAATTTGTATTATAGTGGTTATTCACGGAGGTACGAGACTCATTCGCTTCAAATTATGGTTGGGATGATGATGATGATGATGATGATGACCTCACAGACAACCTGTTTTATGTCCCTTATTCAGTTACTGGACACTTGTACATTCCTACTACCCATATAGAAAAATCACCCAAGCACCAGCAGGCCCCGGTTATGCCTTTATTGATATAGTCTCGGGTAGCCAGACAACTATTCCACAATCTCCAAATAGGGGGGGCGGAGGGGGTTGGGGGTTGGACGATTGCCCCCAAGAATCAAGAAGAATCGAGAGAGGACTTGTCACTGCTGCTTGTGCTTGTATGTACTGTATGTGTAGTGTACAAGCAGCAAATAAATGCTACTGTGGCAAGATACACAGTTTACAGTATGTGCAGTTAGTCAATCATCATCATATCTCTCACTTGAAGTGTGCCAAGATAAACCGTCACTCATGTATGGTTCACTGATCAAATTACACCTCTTCTTCCCAGTATTGCGAAATGTGCGTCTGTAGAGAGGAGGAGTGAGAACCATGGATGATGGGGGCCAGGCTTCTCATGCTATAAGAATAGAGAGAGTCACAAGAAAGACTGTAAACTGAAAGCTGTACTGCTGGAACATCTTGTGAAATACAGAATGTGAGTACATGTGATTTATACAAAGCTCTGCGTATTTATGTAGCAATGTCATTAGTGTTTCTGTCTTGTTTACTTAACCTTGATTCTGCAAGCAATTTGTTTACTTTTGTGACGTTTTGATGGAAACAGTATTTTGCAGCTGACCCAAGAGAGGGATTTGTGATTTGTTTTTCCAGTTCTTTTACCAGAAATTGAATTGGCATCAAACATAGTCCTTGAACCCCTTGCTAAATAAAGCCAACTTTGTGTTAATAAGTTGCAGCTGCACACTGCTTGAAAACAACAGTGTTTGACAAGGGTCATGCATGGCACTTTCTTCTACAAAAGTGCAAAGGAGGGGGCTTTTGGGAAATACAGGACCGGAAACAGCCTGTATTATAAATGAGAGAGAAGAGGAGAAAGTCCTCACAATACTCTACTTTGTTCTGTTCTGTGCATTAATCATCTTTTTTTTTAATTATTATTATATTCTTTTCTGTAGTTGATCAGAAAGCAGCACCAACAGCCATGAAGTCCCAACTTCTGTTCTTATTAATTATCCTGGCCTGCATGTACCTGAGCCTGGCACAAGGTAGGTAGGCTTAGGCTACATTACAGACCACATATTTTACCTGGAGCTAGTTCACATCAACATGCATTAGTAAAAATGTACTTTATTACTTTGTACTGATTTACCGAAGACCTGTATTGTTCTGGTATTTGCTATGTGGAAATTGAAGGGTTATATCCCTATAATGGATACAAATGTGTTATTGTTAAGATAATACGTAGCCTATAGTATTGTTTATAAAGTACAATTATTTGTTTTAATCTGGTGTTATCGCCATGAGAGAAAAATTTGCTTTTGATTCATTTTTTTATACAGTAGATTATTATTGGAAGAAAAGCTTTTTGCTAAAATCAGTGTGTGTAAAACCAATATGCAGTATATGCTTTTTGGGCTCTAGCTGAAACAGTGTAGGTTTTTGTCAGCGGTATGCACCATTTATGTTGCAACTCCAACATTAACCACAGTACTCACATCACTGATGTGATATGTGTCTAGACTTGTACAGTACAGTTCATGAGTAGTTTGTGTAAACCATAATTATTAGTTATTATGTTTTCATGTCTAATAAAAAAGATACCCACCATGTGCTTAGATTAATAACTGAATGACTTAAAACAAGCAATAATTAGGTATAACACATTACAATTTTCAATTTTGGTATTTACATAGATGCTCTTATACAGAACAACTTACAAGTGTGGAGTAAATAAAGCATGAACCCTAGTCAAAAACAGCATGGTGTTATGGTATCAAACACTAAACATGATAAAACCTATATACTGTAGTAAAAATAAACAACATTCTTAGCATTTAAGGTCTATCTAAATTGCTTAAGATAAAGTAACACATGTTTTTAGAAGGGATAAAAGGAAAGAGGAGTGCTAGCGGCGGGTATGGTGAAGTTTGAAGAGGTGCGTTTAAAGGACTGCGTTGGTAAATTGGGAGTGTGTCTGCAGTCCTGAGAGGGGGAGGTCACACACTTCAGAAATATTAAAGAGTTAGCACTCTGACCTGTGTCCTCTAATGCTTAAAATGTTATTGCTTCGTCAATAGGGGGGGCCCCCTCCCCATTACAAGATGTCAACACATTGTGGTTTTAGTACCAAATGAAATAACACTGTCTAAAGTCTAGAGTAGACTGTGGTGCATCCAAACACATTTGCAGGTTCAAGGTTGTACTTTTTTGTTACATCTTGTGCCAGGTACATAAGAGTAAACCTTTTTGGTTTGGTTGCTGGGTGAGCACCAACATAAACAACTGCCTCTCTCACTGTTAAGATAACAAACAAATATGTTCTTAGCTAATAGTACTTTAAATGTAAAATAAGTAATTGGTAGTTGTGGGAACATGAGGTAATATGACTCAGAATTATCATGGTGAGCTGAAATGTGGATGTTCAAATAAACAAACTGTTTCCTATATTTATTATGTCTCTCTACAGGTTCCTATAACAATTGCTGCCTGGGCCATGTCAAGGCGATGAAAAAGAATGTGAGGAAGAATGTGGTGAACTTCAGGATGCAGGAAACCGATGGCGCGTGCAACATCAGAGCTGTTGTGTGAGTATAAAACATCCGTTCACTCACCTTTCAAATGTGTTGGTTCACCTTCGGGCTTCGGCCACTCCGGGAGATTTTCCTCTCATCCAAAGTTTCCAAACACCACATGCATTGTCAAATGTGTACTCGTGCACATTGGAAATAGATCATGTTTACTAAAGTGTAAAACATTTGGAATAACTAATCCCTGAGGCATTTATACAAAACTTGCTGATATTGTCTGATGTGTAAAGCTACTGTGTGGTCACATCATTTTTGTGAAATCATGAAGTTAAAAGCTTATTCTCAAACTTAAAAAAGCAGGTCTGAGATAGAAATGTTTTAAATCTAATATATGACAGTGGCTAATAAACTTGAAAAGGTATGCCTTTGTAAATGATGTTATGAATATATCTTTAGGTTTGAGATGAAGAAGAGGGATGCAAAGGGGAATCCACGCACAATCTGTGCCAATCCTGACCTCCCATGGGTGCAGACTGTGATGGACTCAGTGCGCATTTAGGTAGTCACACACACACACGCGCACACACACACACACACACACACACACACACACACACACACACACACACACACACACACACACACACACACACACACACAAACATCTGTGCCATATAGGACAAAATTGATCAGGACTTTCTTCTCATAGGCACACTAGTTGCGTAACCATGCACATAACACATAACAAGGTATATTCTGAAATGCACATAATTCTCAAATGTTCATCGCTAACCTTTTTGTTTTCTTTTTCAGACCCCCAAGAAAATTGTGACAGAGGAGAGTATCGGGTTCTTGTCCATGTTGGTGTTGTTATTATATATACCCTTTCCCACATGGACAAGTTCTTGTATCTGGGGAATTGGAATTTCCTGTTGCTGAAGAAGAACATAAACCATGTCAATAGGTCACTGCAACACACCACTATCATGTAGGAAAATAGGCTGATTGGTTCAGTGTAGATGGAATGTGTAAATATTTGTATAGAAATAACACAAACTAGGTCCGTTGAATGTCTCTTGTCAAATATAACTATTCAAGTGGATGTTCTTTGGAGGTCTATATATATGTTACAAGCAATATATACTTTTATGCTACTGTTGAGTTTGTTGAATTTACTGAATTTCAGTCTGCTAGGAATGAGCCTCTACTTGGCAGCTTTTCATTGTATTGCTTTGTGTGTGGGTGTGTGAATCGTATGTCCTAATTGGATGGAGATCGGACTGAGTTCTTTTTTTTATACAACAGATCCATATATTTTTGTATGAGCATGAATTGCGTAGTGTGTAGTTAACATTCATTTATCCAATAAAGGACATGTGTGAACAATTAAGTGCTCTTTTATTGAATTCTATATAGACATTAAATTACCCTACTAGGGTGTTGCACAATATTTGGCTTGAGCTTGAACAGTTAATACGATAAGAAAACAAAGTACAGCCATTGGATTGCGCAACAGTAAAGATTACGCTCTTCCACAATGAGGTGATGCTTTTCATAAATACAAGCAGATTGTCACAGTTCACTGCACATTTAACAGAAACAAATCCAGCGTCCCCATGATCTACAGAAAAGGATTGTTGAAGCAGTTTTTATCCATGGTGATTTATAGAAGCCCCTACTACTCTTTTATCCCTAGCCAATGAGTGCCACTTAGATTTATTACTGGTTAAAGCCACCTTATTGTATCCTCTATAACAAAGTCAGTTGGTCTTCATGGGTCTTCTCTCTCAGAAAGGAGAAATGGGCGTTTATTTTTATGGCAATTGGTGGGAAATTAGAAAAAGAAGAAAAAACGTGCACACTCCTCCAATATAATTTATTTGACGATGTTAAATTCAAGCCAAAGCTCTTCATCTGGCCAAACTGATTGGTGGGGAAATGACCATAATTTCTGTTAAACTGGAACCACAGCACCCTGCCCAGACCTGCTCAAATGTGGATTACACTTAAATTGACAGGACAGACAGACATGACAGACTAAGTATACAATTTTGAGGTATTTGTACTTCACTTGAGTATTTTCAATTTCCAATACTTTTACTTCTACTCCATTAGATCTCAGAGGCAAGTCAATATGTCAAAAAATTAAGGTTCAACATTATTCCTTAATTAGTTTAAAACTGACTTGAAGATGTCCATATTGTGGAACCATGGAAAATGTGTCCCGATATATACTCACCAACTACTGCACTACTGCACATTCACAAACCCAAAGGATTCAGGGGCAAGATTCACTTTTATTCCCGGCGGTAATTTTCATATCAAAGTCTGATTAACCTTTTATTAATGTTTATTAAAAAGCAAAACTATTTATTGGCCACCCGTGAGTGCTCTTTGAGAGCGGTTTTGGAGGAGAGTAGGGATTCACATTCCTTTACGCAGGGCTGTGCAGAGAGCACTGAGGGGACAGGGGCTTACTGATGTCATAGTAAATGCAACCTGCTGTCGCAGTTAAGCCCATATATGGAGATCCCTGATGTCATCAATATTGGCCAGCTCTACATCTGACCTCAAACCTCAAACCGTTATATCTACATATATGGATACATGTGCAGAACCTGTTCTGACATTCCATATGTTGATCCTTCCCCATCCATTCTTCCTCATCGATGTCTCCCTTTTGACTTATACCTGTCCAAGACGGGCCTGCCCCAAAGTTATTAGTGCAGTCGCGCCCGGCAGCCGGCGAAAACTAGAGTTCTCAACAGGCCCACCTGTCCATTCAAACTCTAGACGAGCCGCTGCCCCAAAGTTATATTAGTGCAGCCATGCCCACCTGCTAAGAAAATGAAGGCCCAGGCCTACCTGGGCCCTCATCAAACCCTGTACATACAAGAGAATGTCCCCGCTACTACCCTTAGATCTCCATCCATATACTGTATGGAGCTGACCTCATCAAACCCTGTACACTCAAGACATGCTCCTTATAAAGAATTTATTCCACCATCAACGAGGTGGATGTGTGCACCCGACCTCGCCCTCAGGCGTCTTGCTGTTGATAGTGGAATTATCATTGTCAAATATTCGTCTTGAGGGGCAAATAAGCCCTTATGTGTTGTGGACAGAAGAAATATATTTTGTTTTTCTTTTTTAGGGAAGGGGCACTTTGAGGCAAAAGAGCAGGGGCTCAAGCTTGTTTTGCTTTTTTGTGAGCGTACCTATACCCATAAACTAAACCGCCAAGAGATGGGTCAATTGCAGAGGACAAATTTCACTGCGGTAACGCTTGTGGCTAATCGTACGACTTTGACGCCACACTTTATCGTCAGGTTGTGCAATCATGTCATATTTGTCGGCTGTGTTTTCTTAACCTTAATTTTGCAAGCATTTTGTTTTGTTTTAGACGAGACCCAAAAGTTCAGTTGCCTAACATTATAGCAAAAGGCCAATGCACACCTCAACAGGCTAGCAACAGGTGTGTAGGGCAGGTGTGTATATTAAAAGGGTATCCTTGAAAAACAAAGAAAGGTCACTGCACATTGCCAAAATGTTGCTCTTTATTCTCAACGTTTCGGTCGCTTAGACCTTCTGCATGTCCTGATGAAGGTCTAAGTGACCGAAACGTTGAGAATAAAGATCAATATGTGTTAGGCAGTGTGCGGGACCTTTCTTTGTTTTTCAGGGACACCCCAAATGTTAAGTTAATGAGTTGAAACAGCTGCTCACTGTGGGAAGCAGGTGTTTGTTCTGAGTGCAGTACCTTACACGTAGTTGATCAGAAAGCAGCACCAACTAACAGCCATGAAATTCCGACTTATGTTCTTCTTACTTCTGCTTGCCTGCATGTCCCTGAGCCTGGCACAAGGTAGGTAGGCTTTTAACAGACCACATTATACCTGGAGCAAGTTCACATCAGAGACATGCATTAGGAATAACTCTTGTATATATGCTCCAGAGACTCTGAATGATGTGTTTAAGGATACCGGCATAGTGACTTTATGGTATATAGTATGTACTTAAGTGAGCTGATGGTGAGTGTGGCAGCTTGAGCTAAATGGTTTGGGAACCACTGGGTTAGGGTTAAATAATCTTTAAACGTCATTATTAAGGCTAACAGTTTGATACTCTTTCTACAATGTTGTCTTGAAAGCCATAACCAGAAGGAGCAAGTCTTTCTTAAAATGTTCTTAAATTCAGGAGAAAGAAATATCATTGAAGACATGATTTCCTGTTTTCTTTTTTTATAAGTGTATATTTGTACGTAACGTCTCTAAATGTTCTGATGAATTTAATTTAAAAGTGTGGACTAACAGTTTTTGTATTGACCTGTGCTTGAAATGTACCTATTCTGCATACTGTTAATAAATACTTCGATCAATCAAATCAATTCTAATGTTAGAAATTATACCTGAATGTTTATTTAATATGGACAAAACATGAACATTATACAAATGTATAATTTGCAATTTTGTTGCAATTAATGTTGTATATGGGGGAATGGAATGATGCAGAAAGGCCTAATAGGCCTACATCTTAAGTATGGTCCATAATTGTTACACTCTAACCAGTGCCTTTACTTTTCCACTGCTTCCCCTTTGATAACCATCCACACGCATTTCAAAATGTATAGCAGTGAATGTCATTTAAATATGTACACTGAGATTACAGAGGTTATGAGCTTGTGCACTACTAAAGTAATGGATGGATATGCTTTTATAGTGGGGTTATTTTGCGTTTTGTATTAGAGCACATTGAATTAACTTATTGTTGAAATGTGCATTATAGCCTACACAGATAAACATTGGTTGATATGGTCAGTTTGATAAGTATTGCACATGAAATGGCTTGTTTATAACGGAATATGGGAATTATATGTGAATCATCACTAATCAATTCTATTTGCTTGTTAATCCATTCCTCTCCAGATGATTCAAAGACGCACTGTCAGCATGTTAGAGACAATACTCCAGTTATGCCTGGATCCTATGTACCTCAATGTGAGGCTAATGGAGAGTACAGACCTCTACAGGTAAAAGTAGAAAAGTCTGCTTCCTGGTGTGAAAAATGCAGTGCATATGTTTTCACTTGGCAGACACAAGTAGACACACGTACAGACGGACAAGGTGTAAAACATAGTCTCCGCCACGCCTTCGGCCTTGGTGGAGAGTGGAGACAGATATGATTTGGAGATGGATGGATGAGTTCATAGTATTTACAGTATATGTTGTGTATTGCAGTGCCATGGCTCCACTGGATATTGCTGGTGTGTGAACAGTCTAGGAATTGAGTTATTGGGAACCAGCACAGGACCTGGTATGCCACACACAGACTGTCAAATAGGTGAGAATGTTCTTGTTTTTAGCCCTTGCAGCATAATCATCTGGCATTTACAATCACCTGACTATTATTTCCTAGCAGAAATTGGCAATCTTGAAAGCCATAACCAGAAGGAGCTAGTCTTTCTTAAAATGTTCTTAAATTCAAGAGAAAGAAATATCCATGAAGACACAAAGCCAAGACTTTATAGAAAAACATCTCTGCATTTAGGAGTTATAGGGGCCTGTAGTGTTGTTGGGTTTTTTTGTTTATTTTTCTTGGTTTTGTTTTAAGAAGGAAGTCAAAGTGTTGTTAACATCTCTCAAGAATTAACTCTCCATATACCGTAGTTTGATACAAGCAGCCACTGGCAGCTTCTCAACAAAGTACATTGCACATGAAATGCCTCGTTCATACCTTATTATGGGTATTGTTATCATCACCAATCAGTTATAAAAGACAATGCCCCCCTGCTATACTGTTAACATGCTTGTTAATCCTCTCCAGTTGAAGCAGAGCGCTCTAAAACCCCCTGTGAGCATCTTAGAGACAATACTCCACATATGCCTGGATCCTTCATACCTCAATGTGATGATAAAGGAGAGTACACACCTCGACAGGTAAAACTATGGATTAGAATAAATAGATATCTAGACATAAATAGACAGACAGACAGACAGACAGACAGACAGACAGACAGACAGACAGACAGACAGACAGACAGACAGACAGACAGACAGACAGACAGACAGACAGACAGAGACATACTGTATATATTATATATAGTATTATATAGTATTATACAATTTCTCTATTGTGTATTGCAGTGCCACGGCTCCACTGGCTATTGCTGGTGTGTGAACAGTCTAGGAAAGGAGAGACCGGGAACCAGCACACCACCTAGTATGCCACAACAAGACTGTGAAAAAGCAGGTGAGGTGGAATTAATACCCCTGTCTTGTTCTGTGCCCGTCACTGATCCTCACATCAGAATCCAAACAATTATTTAGTATTCACAGACTTCAAGTTTAATTTAGGAGATCTACAGTAGATGGGGGTTTCTGAACTGTCCACTGCCCTCTTGGCCTATATACATAAAAGGTGCCATCTTACAACGAGAATTAGTGAGGAACTATTTCCCAGCAAGCACGGTCAGGACCTGGACGAATTAGTGACGTCTCTATTGGGGCCAGATCAAGTCAAACCAAGACTAGTCACATCTGGCCCAGAATATCACTTGATTTCAACCAATAATAAAGGCCAGATCAACTTAATTCATGTTACGGCTGTGTATGCGTATAGGAGTAGTAGTGGGTCTGCTATCTGTCTCTGTATTGTTTTGTTTGTGCGCGCGCCCGTCTTGTCTCGTCCCCTGCAGATCCACCACCGCGCTGCCATTGGTCGGGAGCGTTCCTGGTGCTCCCGCATTGGTGCGTTGTCTCTCCTCCAACCAGCTTCTCCGTCTGCCTCCACCTGACTGCTGAAATACCAGGATGATGGCATCTCTCCTGGCCGCTGTCAGTGTCACTGTACCTCTAGCAGAGTAGCTAGTGACAGCGTGCCCACGAGCAGAGATCCCTGTTCTATTGTTGTTCAATTGTTCAAGTCTCATTCACGCTAAAGTGCTACATAACTGTCTATAGAGTGCTAGTTGTATTGTCATTGAGCAGGTAGTATAATAGTAAGTAATATTCATATATTCACTGTTGCTTAGTTAGTCTGCAGGTTTTCCCCTCCCTGTGTACTTTTGTCATAGTTAGGATTTGGCGTAGCCAGTCTTTTGTTTCTCTAAGTTAAGTAGTTAGATCGGGTGGGTTGTAGTTAGGGTTGAGAGGTAGGATATTGTGTTATTTTCATTCCTTTCGGGGCCTGCAGCCTGCTCACTTTGGGTAGCACTTTGGGTAGCACTATAACTGTTTTGCCAACTTGTATGCCACTAAAACAAAAGAGAACGCAATACACTACTTTTTGCATTAACCAGCTTGCCTCATTTCAACATCTACATACCCTGGACTCAGTGAGTCGTTACAATTCATATCATGACTAGTCAGATCTGGCCAAGAATAAGCTGTATTATATAAACTGGTAAAGACGTCCTGGAAATGACATAAAGGTCATCGCCATATGGGCTGTGATCTAGTCACTGGAGGTTATATTATGATGAAAATAGACCTGAAAATAGACTTCTGAAAGTGGTCTTAAGAGTTGAGTTCACATGCACTCACAGAGACATGCATTAATAATCCTTAGTCCTTAGGCTCTGAATGGTGTGTTTAATTATTTCCTGTCCAGATGAACCAGAGCGTGCTCAGACCCCCTGTGAGCTTCATAGAGACAGCATTCCGAGCGTGACACTCGGAGCCTTCATACCTGAATGTGATGCTAATGGAACATACACACCTAAACAGGTAAAACTATGGTTTATAGACAGGCAGACCAATAAACAGAGGAGCGATCGTTGTCGCAACTTTCTAGATGCGCAATTAGCGCATCTAGCCTAAGGGAACGGGCGTTCCCCCCTTAACATTGTTATTTTGGTGACCATTCTAAATCCCTTAAACACCTCCGCGACCCGTTACATTATGCATAGGTGTGGTTTGGGCGTTTCAGCAATTCCACCAATCTCTGTGGCACATCCCATTGCCTTTAAGAGATCCCTTATCTATGCCCGTTATGCCAAGCGTTATATTGTTTCAGCCTTACCCGTGACCCGCTGCAGCCTGGTGGTGCGCTTTTTTTTTTACTCATGGCGCATGGAGCTCCAAGAACACGTCTTTTGTTTTAACCATATAACGGCGAGTTTACGTCCGTTTTTCACAATTCAAAGTGCTGCGTGATCACCAAATATCGATCTTTAATTTGCAATTACTTACAGGACGTAAACTCGCCGTTATATGGTTAAAACAAAAGAC
>OOFJ01137579.1:0-12879 GCA_900323375.1 Benthosema glaciale
CCGTGGCCCCCCACGACGGGACGAAGGAGGCGGGGCCGTAGTCGGGAGCCCACTCCTCGCGTTTCAACTGGTAAGCAATAGGAGGCATCCGAATGTTGAAATGTCAATGTAAACTCATCATTATCAATCGTGTCTATATAATGCGGTATATGTACTGTACATGTGTGTGTGACTACTATCTGTACCAAGTAGACCGCTGGACCTTGCACATGTAAACAGAGCTGCTACCTTTAAACAGATCTTAAATCTGAGCTTTTCTGTACATTATTTAAATAGTCCTAAGAAACAAATGCTGCCATTTGTCCCAATGTGACTGAAAAAAAAGGGAAAAAAGAAGAAAAGTAAAAAGAATACTGCTATTTGTTTCAGAAAAGCTTTAAACCCAATACCCTGTTATAACATGTATATAACGATGCAATATAATCTGTTTACAAAATGCTGTACCCCCTCCAACGCTATGTATTTTCCCCATTTTCAAACTGTTTTTTATTGTATCCTGACACTTGCTTTGGCAATGTAAATGTTTGTTTACATTGTGCATGTGTGTGCGCGCGCATGTGCACGTGAATGTGTGTGCATGTCCACTGCCTACCTTGTCAGGTAGAGCTTCATACTCTCCAGCTCTGACAGATGGGAGGTTTCTTCTATTCTGAGTTCTGGCTGCTTCTCCATACAGATACACTGCAATCAATATGTACATGATGCAATACACATACACTGTAATCAATTCATATTTGTATCATCTATTATTACATACTAGACTGGTGCCTGGCTGTAGAGCACTGCATGAGTCGGTGTCTGCATGAGTGATGGAAGTTGGAGATCCATGGAAGTAATGCATTGCTTAGCTGTTTTCATTGGCTACGCTGACCATAACAACAAGTAGGATGTGAGTAGATGTGAGTTTTGATTAAGTCATCTTTTCCTGGCACTGATCAATGCCCTTGTTTAATAATGTGTTAATGTGTTATCCAACGTTGTTATCCAATGCTGAATGCCCATCCATGTGATATATTTACATGATGGTTGAAATTTAAACTCACGCATAGTAACACATTAAAGTCTTCTCATATAATCAGTAAATCACTGATACTCCAGGCCTGAGAGCTTATAGGTTGCCAACCATGGATTATTATTAATAGCACAGTGGTCCTTCCCATTGGTCCTTCCCTTGAGGGTATACCAGGGGGACCCCGGCCAAACTTATTATCATGTATTGTTTTAATAGATCCTATGTGTAAGCAGTCTAAGCTAGGATGTGCAGCATGTCTGCCTAACCCCAGTCTCTAACCCATACATGGATTCCAATTCAAAAATAACAAAAATATCAGATCTACAAGCTCAACTGTGACGCGTTTTGAGCTTGTAAAACTGCTATCTTTGCTACTTTTGTGTGGCGTAGAAATTAATTATGAAAAAAAGTAAAAAAAAGTACAGAGATAAGAGGTTTCTGCCCGATAGTAACAATATGCAATGTGGCCGCCTGGAGTGAGTGTGGAAATATAGTGTCCCTCTCCATCATCAATGTTGCGCACCCCTGGTCTAACCAGTGTGTGTAGCCTAACCAGCAGTCTAACCTGGGACATGCAGCCTGTCTGCCAGTCTCTCTAAGCAGTCTAACCTGGGACATGCATCCTGTCTGCCAGTCTCTCTAAGCAGTCTAACCTGGGACATGCAGCATGTCTGCCAGTCTCTCTAAGCAGTCTAACCTGGGACATGCAGCCTGTCTGCCAGTCTCTAAGCAGTCTAACCTGGGACATGCAGCCTGTCTGCCAGTCTCTAAGCAGTCTAACCTGGGACATGCAGCCTGTCTGCCAGTCTCTCTAAGCAGTCTAACCTGGGACATGCAGCATGTCTGCCAGTCTCTAAGCAGTCTAACCTGGGACATGCAGCCTGTCTGCCAGTCTCTGAGCAGTCTAACCTGGGACATGCAGCATGTCTGCCAGTCTCTAAGCAGTCTAACCTGGGACATGCAGCATGTCTGCCAGTCTCTGAGCAAAGATGTTGGCACAAGACACACAGTCCTCCATCGTCACGTTTTGGACGGGGATGAAGGGACAGACGTCCATCGCTCCAGTGCGAGGGTGTTCGCCTGAAACGATACAAAAACACAAACAAATCATAATAATAACAACAACAATAAATAAAATATTTTGAGATGAAATATTGCAATGTCATGATCAGCATAATGAAACATGGTTACAGGCATCGATACATTCCTACCAACTATCAGCAATCACTTCCTGTAATGAATGTTGACCATCTGACTGATGTTTAAGTAAAACTAAAGGCAATCTATATTTATTCTGTTAAAAAATATATTGATTTTGAATTGATATGGTTGTTTTTCAGCTGATGGTTAAAGTGTATGATGTTTAGGTATCAGTGACCCCATGGCCTCTAACCTCTGACATCACCCATTTCAATTGGTCACTTGAAAGGTGATAATTAATGGTCAATGAAAGCAGGGCAAAGGACAGTAGTTTCATGTAAACAAAACAGACACACAACCCTGAACATACAGTTCAGGGTTCAACAATGTCAACCGACATTCACACACAGTCACACTGGTTACTGCCCAGTACCACTGTCTTCTACTGTTGGTCACTGGGAGCTGACCAGTACAACTACAGTCTCCTACTGATCAATTATTCATAACTCAGATGTGTAAAATTGTATTTTGTGCCATAGACAATACAAAAACACATTGCACACACAATATACATCCCGCACAAAAAACACCATTTATATGTATTGAGATAAATAAATAAATAATAATAAATAAATCTGAGCCTGTCATACTGATGGCATGAGGTGACACTGGTTGCATAGAAGCACCCAGGTATACCCAGACACTTATTTGGTCAGTATTTGAGCCATGGACCACCATTTGATGAGATTTCTCTTGGGTCTGAGAGAGGATAGGATTTTACAATAAGGAGAGACGACAGTCGTTGATCTACATTCTCTAATTGTGTAGACCTCTTGCAAATTAAGTAATGCAGATATTTACCAACAATTTAACTGAATCAATTTAACTGAATAACTCACATTTATGTCTAATGAAGTATTCAATCAATCAATAAAGCTTGGCTGACCTGAATGTTTGGCCATATCAATGAGAGGGAACGCAACGCTGGCTGCGCGGAGCGCCCCCTCTACCACGGCCTCGGGGGAACCGACGAAGGTGTAGACTGTCCGGTTGGTGGACGAACCAGGATCGACATCCAACAGACTGCAGCCGTCTGTCCCTGAAATAGCCACCGCGATGGCATCTATCACCTGGAACAGGAGGACATATGGAGAAACAGAGGAATATGATAGAGGGACACACCATAAAGACAGATCGCGGAACATGGAGGATCATAGAGAGAAGCATAGGAACAGAAACAGAAACAAACGGAAGACAGGACAACATACAGTACAGTGTAGAACATACAAGAACACAGGTGTTCTACTATACATATGTACTGAACACATATACTTTATATTATTATCAAATACAAAGTGCAAAAAGGTCATCATTTTAAACATTCAATTCCTCACCTCTTTGTTTCGTCCTTCCGAGAAGTTAGGAACACACTCCACCAGCTTAGCCATTATTCAACAGCACTCCAGATCTCCTGCCAAGAGACAAATCAGTTCAATGTAAAGACGGATCACAGCAGTGTCCACTGCACTGCTCTCACTCACACACACTTTGCTCCCCCAGTCAATAACAAACCGTGCGTGCGTGCGTGCGTGCGTGCGTGCGTGCGTGCGTGCGTGCGTGCGTGCGTGCGTGTGTTAATAATTTACAGGCCGTACACAGGTACTCATTCTGTCCTGATCATTCATACAGAGATGAAAGGGTGGCTCTCTACTGTTAGGTGTCTATATAAATTGGATACTTGTATAGCCGCTATTTTATAATATCCACGGTATAAAATAATGGTTATGTGGTATGACACAGACGCTTTCCTGGTGGATTAATATGAACTTGAATATATAGTATAGAATGTCTCCCATAATATCAAATGGAATATATCCTGGAGACTGTTGTGACTGATGTCAGTAATAATTGGAATGTGTGCTGGAGATCATTATGTTGTCGTTATGAACTCTGATAGGTACGCTTGTAGTTGTTCCAATATTCAGTTGCATCGTATTCATCTACATTATGTGAGGCCTTTGAAGTCGGGGGCCACAGCCACGCATGGTGTTTATACAGAGGAGGTGTATTTCTCTGGACCAATGAATTTGGAGGAACAGTTATCTATTCACAGACATTCTGACTTGGTTAGGCATGATCTGTCTGCACCATCTCTGTACATGGAGAACCACATGTACTCCACTGAGTCTTACACATAGGATGGAAATGAAGTGACATGTTGCAGTGGTTCTCAACCTGTGGGTTGGTACCGGCCCAGATGACAGTGCAGCAACAATTCACCTGACCTTAAAAAATAGACCATTACTGCATCAAACGTAATCTAAAACTATGTAATAAAAACTGGTTAAACATTGGCCAAATTGTCAAAGAGGATTAAAAAAGAATCCAATCTACAAGCTCACAATCATTGTAGATCTGCTATTTTCACAATATGTATCTGTGGAGATGAGTCAAACAAAATGTTATGCCAAAACTCCTACAATTCCAACCCAAGTGCTTGTCAGGGTGGAGGCAGTGTCCTCCATGTTAATGTCTGTGTGAACAGTAAAGTGCAGTATGATAATAACCAATTTGACTGGCCAGTTAAAAGACATTTTTGTTTCATTCACAGCGTAGCTACACTTAAGCTTCAGAGGGGGAGTAGCAGCTCAACCTTATTAACATGGGAACAACCTCATTGTTTATCAATGAGCCGTGTCTTTCATTCTATCCAGACAATAGGAGAAACACACCATTTGAGAAGTGTCTGATGTACGGGCAGCTCTATAGTCTACTTACCGACACAGAGGACACTGCAGGTTCTACAGTTTGATCAACTTCTCCAAGCAATTCTCCAGCCGCTCAAAGTTCTCCTTTCCTATCCTGTCCTGGAAGCGAAGCGGGCTCTAAGGAGAGATCTGCAAATGAGGCCACACAAAGTTCCACACCTCTTCCAGGAAGCCCAGCAGGCCGGTCAGTCGTGTACACGTGTTGCTGATGAAGCTGGACACCACACAGCCTTGTGGAGGAATGCCGTCGTCCGGGTGACGGTCGGTGCACTGCTGGGCAGTGCATGCAGCCAGTCTTGTAAAAGCAGTAACTATAAGTACATGTACTATGTAAAATAGTAAATAATAAATATGTAAGATAGCAGATCGACAAGCTCACAATGCAAAATGATAAAAGATAAATGTGCAAACCCAGAGGACTTATTTGGGTTTTAGCATCAGTTTGTATAAATCTGTGCCACCATGCCTTTTTGTTTTGCAAATTACATTATTAAATAAAACAATACAAAATGAGAATCTTGTTGAGTGACAAACTGCTTACTGCTGACCCCTTGTGGTCACTCCCTGCATGTTACCTCGATGAGTTCCATCAGGTAGGTCAACATCTCCACTGGATCCTCTCATATTGGGTGTTGCCAGAGAACTGCTGATTGGACCTGGCTATGGGGGACTTTGGCACTTTGGCATAGATTGACCTATAAATAAATGCATTGCCAACCCAAACACAGCGCAAAACTCCTTCTGCTGTTCTGGTATCCTGCCCAGTTTCTCCAGTGGTATATTAAAGTGTAAAGTGCCTTTACTCCCTACTGATACTTGTGGAAATTAAAACATGCATTCATTAATCACTTACACCCTAGGTTGAACCAGAAGTGAGGAGACAGGCAGGAAAATATATCAAATCCCACTGGCGTGTGGGTCTTTATTCCAAAAATCAGTGTCCATAAATGATATACATTGTAACAATAAAACCATGCCTTCTGTTCTGGGCACACGTCAAATAGAATGTCCTTCTAAGGGGGCATAGTTCTTTCCGTTAATGTTTTCATTTTTCATTTATTATTTTATATAGGCCGATTCTTTTAATGTTTGGAAGTGAAATATCCCCTTTTTCTTTTTTCTTTTAACATACTTTCTCTACTGATATTTTGAGTTGTTTGCACCTTGTCAGGCTGGTTGAGTCAGTAAAAAAATATAAATAACCAGCACCATGTGATTGTAACAGTAATCTGTGGGCATGGTTTCAGTCCAGTCAGAGCCCCGTTGACTCCCATATACAATGAATGAAAAGGACAGTAAGTATAAAACATAAAGAAATATATACTTTTTTTTTTACACTATTTACACTCTGGAGGACTGTGCCTTAAGAGGTGGCACACAGTCAGACCTTCAACATTTCCAAGGCGGTGGGCATGAAGTGCATTTCGTACCCCGAGCAGGACTCATTGTCCTCGGACGAGGTGGAGGATTCATGCCTCTCTTCCTCGTCCCCCTCCTTCTCTTCATCAGAGTCAACCATTTTACTGTAATCCTCTCTCCTAAACCCTGCCCTCCGCTCCGGTCCTTCCCACCATTCCTGCTTCCTGACAGCGGCCTCTACGCAACGGTCCTCTGTGTCCGCCTGAGAGCGCCCCACCACTTCCTCAGCCTGTTCCTGGAGATGGGGGTCCGTCTGTGGGTGTCCCACCACCTCCTCAGTATGCCCCTGGAGGCGGGGGATGTTCCCTTGGGGCTGATGCTCCACCACCAAAACCTCCACCTGGCTGATCTCTGGATGTGGTTCTGGCACTGGCACACAGATCCAAGCCCAAGAGTCGTTGAACTGCAAAGGATGCAAAAGATAGATAAATAGTAAATACCTATATTACCCCGCGGGGGGAAATCAGTAAATTGTCAGCCAGCCAGCCAGTTTCTCACCTGGTGTTTGAAGTGATAGAATAGTTTGCTGTTGCCAGGGTCGGGGATTTTCTCACGGCAACACTGAAATGCCCGGGGACAGAATTTCTCTATAACCCTGTATAGAGACAAAATATAAACTGATGTAATCGCAATAATAGAATACACATCATTCAAAACGTTCATATATTTGACCCCAAGATTTCATGCATTGGAAATACATGAGAGAGAAACGTTATTTGTAGTAGTATCATTCAAGACAATTCTCTCACCTGAATGCTATGCATGAGCATATTGCAAATGTCAAAAGCCCAAGCCCAAATACCAGGGTTATCATTAGGATGCCTATGAGAGAGAGAGATCAGAGAGAGAGAGAGAATTATGTTTAAACTAATTCTAAATAGTAAAGATGAATAAAGTGAAAAACGACAGATGACTGATCATCGATTACTAGGACGCGATTCACAAATGTCAATGTATTTATAATTTCTTTCGTATGTCAGTCGGTACAGAATTCATTCCTTTTTTTAAAGAAAGCTTCTTTATGTATGTGTTTGTTTGTAGTGTACTAATAAAACACAATGGAAGTACATTAATCTGTTTTCATTACGGCTCATTAGTCACACAGTGTGGGGAGGGGGGAAAATCATGTACTGGAATCGAGATACATCGGCAATCAAATCAAATTGTAGCCCTCTGAATCGGAATCAAATAGTCAGGTACCTAGAGATTTACGCCCCTAATTGTTACAAACAGAAAACATAATTTGACGTCTGTACCTGAATATGAGATGTAAATTAACTAATCATACAGTATGGTGAGTACCATCGAGTTCCTGGTCCTTGGTCTTGAACCTGGTGGTGGCGTTAGCTCCAGGCCCAGCCTCGCTCACAGCCCTGATCCACACCTCGTAGTCCTCGGCTGGACGCAGCCGTCCCAGCACAAACACAATGGTGCCGTTTTCAAGCTGCTGCATCCCACTCACATTGTGTACTGTGTGGAGAACAAATAAAACAGCTTAGATGCCAACGAGTTTTTGTTGTGCTACGCTTTAGTAGTACAATTTAGATTTAAACACCAGTTATATGAAATAGGGTGATTTCGAGACAACAACGACATTACCTAACAAAACTGTATGTGTCTATAACAATTTAACCTATTTTGTAACATTGTCCAAAATCATCAAAAATGGCCAAAATTAGTGAAAACCGTAGATCTACAAGTTCACAACGCGACATGCCGTGAACTTGCACATCTGCAATTTTTGCTCTTCGTCATACAGCAGAGTTTCATTAACGTGCACGTGTCTAGTCTACATTAATTTCACTATACCTTCGTGACCTTCCACCCCTACTTGGTAGAACAGAATCTCCCCTTTCCTCTGGAACAGTGGAATGGGCTCCCAAGACAGGGTGACACTGGTCGACTCGATGGAAGCCACCCAAAATGAGGACACCTTACGTGGCACTGGGGAGGGATAAGGGGAAGAAGATGTATTTAGCATAAATACATCTATAAAACTATAGTAATAGTTTTATTAATTGTAATAAAACTATTACAATTTAGCACTTGCAATAATTCCATGCCAAAATACTCACCCCCTTGAAGGGCATATCCAATCGCAGAGGAAAGGCGGTTTATGTCACTATTTTTTGATATTGTAAATAGGGACACTTGGTAGAGGGTGTAGTTCTTAAATTGACCTGTAGATGGAGACAAACACAATGGTCACACTAGTTATGGACCTGGTGAGGAAAGAACACCTGAAGAATGACTCTGAGTCATAGGTTATTTCCAAGATTTTGAAGGCCTCAGTAAATATTTATGAAAAGGACTGACTCTTTCAGAATTAAATAAAGATAATCCTCCCACGTCCCTTTACAAAGTATTGTGTTAGTAAGTATGTCCTGTGTAAGTATGACTCAGGCTTAAATGTGTCATTTCTGTAGCACTCTAGCACACTATTCTATTGGACAGTGTCATTTGAGATCTGAGCTGAAAGGCATTCTTTTATACTCAAAAATTGCAGATATACAACCTCATAGCGCGCCACTTCTGCCAAGAGCTTGTAGATAAAGATAGATATTTTTAGATAAGGGGGGGTAGTCGTAATGGGTTAATCCGTCGAGTATGAAAACCATGCCAAGCCAAACCCACCTGTCAGAGTGACCGATGTCTGTGTGTCATTGACTCTCAGCCAATCAAATCCTTGACTTGGAGGACGCCCCGCCTGCTTATACTGCAGCACATACTCCTTCAGGTCGTCCCAGGGTTGGGAGGATGGATCCCTGGGTTGGGAGGACGGATCCCAGGATACGTTCATGGTCTCGAAATCCATCTTCAGATGAAGGCTTAGCTCATCATTCTCTGTACCTTTGTATGTAAGAGACCAATTATTGTATTACTGACATGCCAGAGAGACTGGCAACAACAACAATTCAATGCAACAACACCACGTTCATATAATCATAGGATCACCATAATTAATAATGATAATAATAATGATATAGCATCTATCATACATAAAATGCAGTCGTTCACAAAAGTGCTTCATATAAAAATAGCAAATAATGGATGATGGATTTCCATATCATATGTCTTACTATTAATGACTTCACAATCCAAAGCAACTATAACCAATCTATATACACATTTTTTGTACACACTATTATATAATCTCTTGAATTCCATTCCACATTTGTATTATATCTTTTGTATTAAGCGCTCCAACAGTCGTTACCTGGCACTGGCAGAGTCAGATAAGTAGGCGTTGTACACCCACATGTGTTGCAGGCTGATACAGTCACTGCAGAAACACCTGTCAGCGAGTTGTTAGCATCCTGTACGAGGTGGCAGTGCAACATGGAGTGATTGGAGTCACACTTCAGCTCACTCGCCGACACATTCTTCACCAGCTCCTCTCTGCCTTCGCCGTAAGATAACGTCACTTCATATCCTAGAATGCGGCCACGAGCCTGACATCTGGAGAGCCTCTGGGTGAGGGACGGAAGGGCATTTTAGAAAGAGGGTGTGTTTTTGGGGCAAGTCTTCTCGTTACCCTACTGACAAATATATTATGGAAAACATGTTGTCAAAAGCTGTCCCAACTCAAAGTTGTCTGCAGAATGTCTGTTCAGGCAGTCCATGAGCAATGTGCATTGCACCAATGTCAGTCCTGTATCTGTCCTGCATTCAAGTTAAAATTCCCTGTACATACTTGAAATGTACATAATACTTGGCAATGCCGTTTCTGTATTGATATCAGTGCATTCCCGTTGATACGTTGATTGTATTTGTTTCTGCGTAGTTCAAAATAAAGTTTCTGGTGTATAGTGTCGTCGAGTGTTTTCTTTCATATTGTTGTTTCTTCTTTAAGAGCGTCTGCTAAATGTCAAAATTGTAAATTATACTATAGCTACTGTGTCACTACTCTGTATGTAGCTGTATCTCATGGTTCTTCATATCTCACAGAACAGAATGTCCTCACATCTTATCGCGATTATTCTAATGAGCTGACACATTATACCTTCCACATCAGAACACATTCAGATTCTAATGGCCTTACACACACCTTCCACATCAGAACACATTCAGATTCTAATGGGCTTACACATACCTTCCACATCAGAACACATTCAGAGGTTCGAGAGGATGTTCCACAGTCCTGCCACACGTCCAGCTGTCCGAGAGGGGCTGAGAGAGAAGAAAAAAATCAGAGTCAATACACAGTCGTGAGGAATACATGAATAGAAAATAGCAGGTCTTCTAAACTATTGCCACCACGGACTTGATCATCTCAGATCCAAGGCTCTTCTCTTGATTCCCTCTAAACGGTCCAATTCTTTAACGATTCCTTATAGGAGGTTCCAAATGGACCCTTGGAAGTCCCTCTCAGAGTTATGGTGGTCCTTGTAGTTTGAGAACCGCTAGTAGGCCTATTGTGATTATCTAGCAGACGTGAAGTCCACATACCAGTTCTGACAGTGTGATCAAACTGGTTCCGGAAACGGAACCATGTGATGGAACCCATTCCCCGTTTCTCAATGTTGAATCCAGGTTCCCTCGGTTTGGGGATGTCAGCCCTAAAATACTGTAACAAGAGTGTAATGAACACTCTTGTTACAGTACTTTACAGAGTAGGTTCCATTGAGAGGACTCACCAGCCGCTGCACTCTCCACCCGGTAGGGGGGACTCCAGTCGCTCATGGAGCTGCAGTAGCCTTGGCAGGAGCAGCGTACCTGGAACTCGTACCAGGTGTACGGCTGGGGTCTGTCTATGGTATAAAGGCCTTGGAATCCCCCTTCTACCTTGAGGCACAACGAGGAGGGGTTGAAATTAAAACTCTTGCACACTGCACAGCAACCATGAGTAAAAAAACTGGCCACAAATTCATCCATTAAGGAACGCATATGTGGCACTTTAGCTTTTATTTTAGCTTTTTCCACAGTAGACTGACAGGAAATGGGGAGAGAGATGGGGAGTGACATGCAGCAAAGGTCGTCAGGCTTCGAACTCAACACGCTGTCAGATTGGCATTGCAGCCTGTGGTGTCTGGACCACCACTTTAACCTAAACCATTATTTTAAACACCATTATATTATGAGCTTGTATATCTGCTATTTATTTATTTTAAATTGTGAACATTTGTGCAAATCTTTAAATATATCCATTTAATAATACATTTTTAACTAAAATCTTTGATTCTGGGGGTCCCTGCCTGGAACCAGATATTTTGAGAATTCTGGGGGACATGAAAAAGGTTTGAGCACCACTGATACAGCAACATTGTTTTTTCAGAAAACCGTTATGTGCCCATAATTCTCAACCTCAATCGCTACTGTCACTACCACGGAATGTCGGACCCAGGAACATGCACATATAGCCATCAAAGGGAGCTTCAGCCCCTGCCCTTTTACCCTTCTGTAAAACAACTGAGAGACTGCCCTCTCCAGACCATGACTGCAGCTATTTACTATGGTGAATAAAATTCAAAATGCCACTCCTTTCCATGCCATATTACTGTATACTGTATACCGGAAGGCAGCATTCAGGAGAATTGCTTTTTTTCTGAAGTCTCCTGAACTTGGAACGCAGCATTTTGTGTTGAACAAATTTGTTACGAAATCCATGTCGTACACCACATCCCAGTAGATAAAGAGTGCTGGGTTGCGCCCTATGACGCGTTGAGAGCTTGTAGATCAGCTATTTTTTGTCCAAAAGTGCCCTCTTACAGGATTTCAGCCCTCTCTGCACGTCCCTGGTTGGACTGCATAGTGTCTTTTCAACAAACAACATCCTGACCTTAGGTACTATACTGTGTATACTGTAAATTGCATACAGTGTCTTTCTTTGCATCATGTACTGTACCTCTCTCCACATGTCCATATGACGTGCCATGCTTCAACATAATGCTACATATATCCTTATGTAGCTGTGTGTAGTTGCAATATGACCGCTCGTTGAAAATATGTTTACGGCATGAAAGCCAGTGGTGTAAACTAAAGTAACTAAGTACATTTAATTTAGTACTGTACTCAAGGACAATTTTGAGGTATTTCTTTTATTTATTTATTTTAACTTTACTGGAGTATTTCTAGTTTTCAGTATTTTTACTCCTACTCTACTCCATCTCAGAGGCAAATATTGTTGCCTTTTACTCCACTACAATTATTTTAAAACTTATTTTCGACTCAAAAACAGCACTTTCTGTGAACACAGCCCCTTGTGCTTCATTGCACAACAAAGACACATGACACATAATGACATGCTTAAAAAGTACAAGTTAGTCTTAAATAATGCCAAACTCATCATTTGTCATAAGAATCGATATGAGTTAATTTAATTCAAATAATATTCAAGCACAAATAAGAAATAAATAAAAATACAAAAGCACTGCCTGCCCTGCATGTCGATACCCACACATCCTCCTCACTGTTCACTTAACTCTGAGCGTGTACAAATGATTCATAAACCCTCAGAGTTAAATCTCAGAGTTACATGTACTGTAAGATTTTAACAGTGATCCAAAAATCCCCCAGATGATTCCCATTCGGGAATTACAC
>OOFJ01137600.1:0-11055 GCA_900323375.1 Benthosema glaciale
ATCTAAGCACCTACTAAGAAAACCCTAAATGATAGGCATTTTCTATTCTAAATATGGCTCTCACAGATCCCCCACAGATGTGTGTGTGTGTGTGTGTGTGTGTGTGTGTGTGTGTGTGTGTGTGTGTGTGTGTGTGTGTGTGTGTGTGTGTGTGTGTGTGTGTGTGTGTGTGTGTGTCTGTGTGTGTGTGTGTGTGTGTGTGTGTGTGTGTGTGTGTGTGTGTGTGTGTGTGCATGTGTGGACGAATGGTAAAGTATGCGTATAAATGTGTACTGTGTACTTGTAATAGTTCTTTTCTGTATTTTACTATTTTCTAATTCATAATAAATTAATTTGCACATGATTAATGCACCCTGAATTACAACTTTCTGTGTGATGTAGCGTAGCATTCTTTAAAGATTATTCCAAAACATGATCATATTAAAAGCCCAGTTGTTCACAGTGCAAACACATCATCTTCTATTTAGAAGCAGAAATGTTGTTTGGCATTTTCCTTTGTCTACAGTTTTTCCCACTGGCCTTTATCACAAAGGGATACACTCCCCTGAGGCAGTGTAAATCCAGTCCACACTATCCCCTAGTGGGGTGTTGTGGAATAACATTGTATACTACCCTGCTTATAAGGGACAACTTTTGTGTAATTTTTTTTTTACACATATTTTTTTATAGAAATAACTTTTTAGAAATGTTTTTAAAAGGTTAAGTGGACAAAGAGGAAGATATTATAATTCCAAGAACCTGCCAGTCAAGCTCAACTGAACAAATCAAATATTCCAACCTGTGCTTTTCTTTCACCATATTTAGGCTGAGACCCCTTTCATCAATGGGATGATAACTCATACAATCAATGTGGTGCCTACTGCCAATCTCACCGTCTCTTGTTCTGTGTACAATGAGCATGGACAAGACTCTAAGGACATAAATGTGTCAGCCTGTAAGTACAGTGTGGTAGCATGGACAGGAGATCACTGCATCCGTCGTGCATGGTGTCTTGACAAAACAGTGATATTTTGACATTTTAAAATTGAATCATGGCATTTTCCTCATATGTGTCCTGCATGCGATCACTTTGGGTACACTGCGTTCTTCAATTACAGTAGGCCTATCGCTCTCAGTCTCTGCTGTCCTTCATGTCTGTGTGTAGGACAGCATTCACCATTCATCTTCCTTCACAATTCATCTTTATATCGGGATGCTGGGCTCTATCCTTTCCCTCTTTGAATCACATTCTTTATCTGCATGCAGGAACAGTCTATAATTTAGTGTAGAGATTCTCACATAGCTTGAAGTTATACAGTAGGTAAACAGTTGTCTGACCAACAACTTTGTCTCTTTGGTTGGACGTTAATTTTATTTCATATCTGATTTCAGTATTTGAGGAGGTGAGAATGGATAAACAAGGTAAGTTGTAGTGGTCTTCTTACTTGTATGAAAAGGGGTGTAAAGGAGGAGATGTTAGAAGTATCAGTATAAACAAGCGTGTCATTATTTATGTTATTTGGTTCTCAGTTGAACCCCACCTAGAATATCACAACTGTGAAATTGGCCTTTGAACAGTTTGGTATACTGTAGGTACTACAGGGCAGTTGTTTATACATTGCTTTGAAGTATGGAATTACTATACAGCACAGTAGAATAAGGGGAGTTGAGCTACCAGCATCCTGACAAAATATGTTGTCCATATTCCCACTGATAATTAATTAAATAATACATCTTGAGAGATATTTGTTATTAACCACTTTAACCCTTTATATTTTGTTCTTAGTCAAATATTGTTTTAAAACCTCACAACGCACCACACCATGGCAAGTTGTGAGCTTATACTGTAGATCGGCTATTTTTGAATGTTTGCCTATTTCTTCCAAATGTTCGCCCGTTATGACATGCCCAGAATCGGAACACTAGGGTTCATGTGGTTAAAGATATAAAGGACATTGACAGCACTAGTATGCCCATTCATCCATGCATTTATTTATTCATGCACATTATTGTTTCTATTTATTTCCCATGATAAATCTCCATTGGAAGGGTCGGGGTATGATAGTGAAAACTCTCTGATGTTTCTTTCCGTCACTGTGTTACAGACAAGCCAGCAGACCAGCGTGACCAAACCAAGGTGGTGATTGGAGTTGTCGTCGGCCTTTTCGTTGCAACTGTGATTGTGGGCCTGGCATACTGGGGTTACACCAAGAAATACAAGTAAGAATCCAAATTAACCCATTTCGAACCGAGGATGATTCTACAAATGCCTTCTAAATCCTGACAGTTTTCTGAAATACCTATGTTTCTATGTCAGTGGTGCTCAATATTTCATGTCAAGGACCCCAAAAATGATATGTAACTGGCCACCGACCACCATCTGAAAATATGTTGTTCCAGAGACACCCCAGAAGCAAAGATTTGAGTTAAAGACTTTGCGCTACATTTTCACTATTTTTCAAAAAAAGGTTGTAACAATCCATAACAGAGCTTTATTTATTACTGATGGGGAAATATTTTGGTTTAATCACGTCCCTATGTTGGAAAAGATAGATTTCATCCTCTGTTTCCTCATTAAATAGTAGGACTTATTCATTGTGTGTGTCATTCATGATAGCAATACACAGTAGCCTACACAGTATTACGGTATACAGTACATTAATAGCATGATATAATGGGGGTGCATCTGCCTAGCGTCTGCGAGGCAGTGACATAAGGCATGATAGTCGGAGGAGAGATGACACTTGCAAACATGCTGAGCGACATAATAATTCAATAATGTGGTCCGCAGGCTGCAGGGTATACAGTATAAACGTCTTAGAAGTGACTCATTCAACAAGCAGAATGGACCTTCCGTTCCAGAGATAATGGCCAAAACGTCTTTATAAAAAATCAGGCTCATGTGCCCAACATGTGTGTTGACAATTGTTGGGCACATTCATATTATATTACACGCAAGTTTGTTCCCTGGTAAGTCACCCTGCTGAGCTGAGATTGAGCGGACCGTGCACACAAATTTACAGCACCCCCAAAAATACGAATCTCCGACCTAACGTATGAATGGCCGGAAATGCCGGTATTCCCAAAATATGAGCATGTAAATTGCTTAGTGAATCGGACCCAAAGTCATCGATTTCCATCAGGAGAACTTAAACATTTTTACATCCAGAAATGTAACTTATGTGATTTCTTCTTAAAAAAAGGCAAGGAACCTGGAAGACTAATGAGAAGGAAGATGGATCATCTGAGGAGGAGAAGAAGCTGGAGGAGAAAGTGGAGGAGAACAGCCAAAAAGCTGAGGAGGTGTAAAGTACCAGGAGTCAGCCAATAGGAATGTGAAAGGTACTGTCGAACACTAGTTCTCAAACCTTTTCTTGTCAAGGACCCCCAAATTGATTCGTATTTGGCTGCGGACCCCCATTTGAAAATGCTTTGTGCCAGGGAGGAAAGCCTGTTATTTCTTCTAAAACTAGCTGTGTGATTTGGTTTAGAAATAATTGATAATTGTGGTTAAACATAGTGTGACCATGCCCTTAACTGTATTTCAAACAATATTCCTAACATGTTTTCTTTTTTCTTTCCCCTACAGTGAACAATTGGAAACAAGAAGCTTCTGCACACTCCTGTGCAGCTCTGTTGAAAATGGACATACGTTGGTGAATGGTGATGATTTAGATTTGGATTCAGGGACAATTCTCGCACCCAACAGCACATCCAAAAGGTCCCCCTTTCTGAAAAAATGAAGGGATATATGATATACATAACTTGTCTGCACTACTGATACCTGCATACATACCAACATGCTTGTTATAAAATATGGTTTCACATTTGCTTGAAGGAATGTGGGGAAAATGAAAAAGAAGTTTTGTTTTTCCAACGCAGTTGCTGCTAGTAGAACTGCTACTGGACCAGTTGCCTTTGCTGTAAGGATGTATGGCTTCCATTGGCCTATATCTGTCTGTAACCCATAGTGCAGTAGGGTTTTTTTGTTTCCCCCCCCACCCCCCTTTTTTTTTTACATCCCTCACAATTGTTACATCTTAGTAATGTGTTACTTCTTGTTGGTTATTCAAATGTCACATTACCACCTATACTTTAAAAGTAATCTGTAATTCTGTTTTCGGCTGCGTTTTGCCTATCCATGAAATGTTGAAATTGAGATGGAATTTGTGAAAGAGCTATGGGTATACACTCTTTAGTTGTAGAGCGTCATATGATTTACGGGTTTTCAGGCATGTGTCCCCTGGCCTTATAGGAAGTAGGAGATGTGCCACAGAAATTCTTTGGATGTTATGATTTTATGTTTGTTCGTATCAGGATCGATTTTACAGGTACTGAATTCACTGTGTGTAACATCACATGTAGCTTTGATATAGCCATTACTGTAAATGACAGGTATATTCTCAAAAAATTAATAAATAAAATAAAATAAAAAGATAAAGCATAACAAACCATTTTAGTAGCATTAAGAAATGTTGTGTATTGTGTTCAGTCTTTTTAGATTGAAAACATAACACTGTTGAATATCTGTTTCATGAATTGACTGTAATGTCAGCCAACACTGAGTTCAATGAAGCTGGATAGGTTAAGAAGTTAATTTGAAAATAGATTTGCAATATGGACAGGGTATTCTTTTGAAAATCTACCTGTTAACTACCAGTAACTGTTTCAGTTTGCAATGTGATCAATGGTTTATGTTTTATTTGTGTACAATCAGATGTTAAATACTCAGCTGGACACTTCACAATTTTGGTAAGGGTTATACGTGAGCATTTATGAAATCTCAAAAGCCTATATCACACCTGGATGTAATTGTAAACAATGTGACTTTATTTTTGTTTTTGCTATTTATACTGTCAATATTATAAATAAACTGTCAAACAATGTTTTAGGTTAAAACAATTGGTAACAATTACTGACTTTATAGAAACAAGGAGTCATTTGTATGGCACTCAGCTTCTGGTTGAATGTTCAATTCAATGTGTGATATCTTTAGATTGACAAGCTGCCGTTTATTCCCTACATTGTATAAACTAATTAAATTGGAAGTATGACCAAAGAGTGAATATTACCATGCAAGTATTGTAAATATCTGGCATTTGTTTTTGTACTTTTGTTTAAAATAAAGTGTACATTTCAGAACATTATGTCAACAGAATGTTTTTCAGTCATGAAACTGTGATATTTCCTTCTTTATTTTATTTTTTGATTCACATAAGTCTTAAGACACTGTAATGAGCTCATTGTCATTGACAGACATGGGAGAATTATAGTTGCAAATATTATACCCTCTGAAGCCATGAAGGGTTTGTTTACATCCTTTTATTTTTTCCTAGAATTAAACCAAGGCAAACTAGAATGTGAAATTATTTCAACAATAAATAATGATTCTATCTGATGGAGTTGCACAAATGCATGAGTAATTGATTTGTGTAATGTAAGGGGTGGGCACCTTTGATGATGGAGAGGGCCATGATTGTGCCACACTCACTCCAAAGCCGATCTACAAACTCAAAACGTGTCGTACTGCACCGCGTGTTGAGTGTGTAGATCAGCTATTTTTGCTATTATTACTTGCGGTTTTAGGGTTAGGTTTGGGGTAGGGTTAGTAGTATGTCAAACATTCCTATTACTAACCCTACCCCAACCCCAAACCTAACCCTAACCGCAAGCATGTCGCAACACATGTCATTTTCTGTCAGAAGGATTTCCGGGTTTTCGTCTTATCAATGCCAATCGTGCCGGCATGTTCCCAGACTACATGCAGTAGGTCGATAAGATCGGCTTGATAAGTAACCTACTGGGAATTATCGCTTGATAACAGTCAAAGCGGGTGGATTTATTCAAATCATTTCTTGTTAGGTGCTTGTCAGTGGACAAAGCCTGGAAAATGAAAAAATGAAAAGCATTTCGACTTTCAAGGTAATAAAGGTATGAACGTATGAACCCTGGATAAATGCTGACATTTTAAGAGCCAATAAATTGCCACCTTCACAAAGTGGTGAAAAAACAAGTGCTGAAAGTGTTTTTTGATTTTTGTTTTGTTTTGTTCTTTTAGGCCTAGAGTCTCGCATCAGGACAAAGAGGATAATAGTACAACATAAACATTACAGAGACTTTTTGTTACTGTACAATACTTTAAAGCAGTTAACATGTTGCACACATGCCTACAATAGATCTTATTTGCGCTGCCCTCATTGAAATCAATGTAGTTCCAACTCCAGCTCGTCACGGTTCAAGCCGTGTGTCGCAACTCTTTCTACTAGAAGGCTCTGGGCATACCCACACTTTGCCCACAAGGACATTTTCCTATGGGTGCTTGGCTTGACATGGACAATGGACAAGGACAATGGACAAGGACACTGGACAAGGACACTGTTTGCACCATTGGTACATGGACTTAAGTGCAAATACACACATATGCATCACATCATGCAACACAACATATAAGGCTGCAATGGAAATAAGCCCCTTGAGGACCATTGAATAAATCTATTTTAATTGTAATTGTTTTGTACAAACAGATGGACAATGTACCAAAATTACAAGATCATAAAAAATAAAGTCAACAAAGCAATTGAAATACAACTTCAGGCTTCATTTCATCAGGCACATAATTAAGCAACAAAAATTATCTTCTACTGCCATCCTCTGGTCAAACAGGCAGAGGGCTGAAGTGGTATCTCAAGGACTGAAGGATTTTCAGGGGGTAGGATATAAAGTCCATAAGGGGTATGTCATCCCATTGAGATTGGGTAGTTTTTAGGGGGGTATTGAAAGGGACAACAGGGGAAGAGTAGGAGATGCAGTGGGAAATAATTTGTACAACAGACACCGGATGCAACTTTGTGCATTTGGTGCCCCCTGGCAGAAGTGACAGCTCTTTTGGAGGTGCGCTCCAGGTGCAAGACAAGCAAAAATATCAAACAGATGAGATAGAGCCTGCACTGGTATTTCAATCTTATTCGATCTTCATCAGATTGAAACATTGATGAGCAATAAAACTTCAGAGGAGCTTTTCAGCATCACCAGTGTGCAAACTATTCTTCTTTTTGGTCACTTTTTGGTCACTTTTTGCTATAAGTAGCGAAAGCATTACCGCTGTAGCCGCATATGTTCAGGTATACTGCCTTCCTCCCCCTGTACGTGAGCTTAGCTGTAAGTTGATTGAACACATTGGCGGTGTTCACAATCACTGTTCAACTCATCAGTGTGGCTGTCCAAAACCTGAGGAAGCGAGCTAGTTGTGGGTCATGCATGCCTTCTGCTTGCAAGATAAGTTTATATCGTGGCATACATGTTTATCAGTTTACAGAGCTGATCAATGATGTGACTTCATGTGGTCTAGTGGCGAGATTTTCATAGCTGGCCTCTAAGCCAATGGGAGACTATCCCTCTCCGAGGGCCCTGCAATAACAGCTGTACCTATTTGAAAGCTGCGGGCCCTGGGGCTTAAAGGAGCATACAGTGATTTGGGTGATTTGGAAAAAAAACCTGGTCCGCCCCGGTAAAAAGATGTGCACATGCTGCACACGCTCTACAGTGGGTGGACGTCCCCACTCGATCATGATTGGAGGAAGGCCCCTCTTATCCTGATTGGATGAAGGCTTTCTCACCCGCCACCAAAACCGAAACTATGGTTTTCTGCCCCAGGGGCTCACTGGGGACAGGGAGGAACTCCTTATGGTCAGCACACTCTATAGTTGGGAGGATTATCCAAAAAAATAAAAAATACAAATAAGTGATATTTGAATTAAGTGAAATCACTGAATATACCTTTAAGCGAAGTAAAGTTAAATTATCTGTTCACAGACGAGAGACCAAAACATAACCTCCAACTCTACTGCCTTTTGTGCAAAGTATAAAATATCAAAAAGAAACAAAATGTGTATCAAGTGTGTGTGTGTGTGTGTGTGTGTGTGAGTGCGTGCTTGCGCGCCTCAATGTTCTTCAGTCTATTGTTGTCTAGTTATAAAAATATGCATGAAATGTATGGGAATGTATCTGCATTTATGCCTACATGAAGTAGATAGGCCAGTGTACCATTGTGTAAATGAGTGCATGTAAGACTGACATGGCCATCTAGTGGTTGCATTGAAACAGAACAGGTTAAACTTGCATTATGTGGGCCAGAAATGGTATAAGGGTAGCCAAACCCAGGCTAGTATAAAGGTGGAAATATGCATTAATGTGTGGCAGCTGCTCAGCATTTGCTCATCACCCATTCACCCTGTGTAGCACGCATGGAATTCAAAGGAATTCAAAGGGTCACCATGCAACTCCTTGCAACCGTTTTGACCCAAGGAGTTGCACAGTGACCCTTTGGTGTGATTAGGGCTTAAAGGTCCTCAGTAATGTCTGATGTGTATAGACAGAGAAACTTCACAGACCATGCAGACTGTGCCATTGTTGATATAGTTGGCCTTCTGTAGCCGATGATCAGCTCCTTGGTATTTTTAGTGTTAAGGGCAAGGTTATTACCACCGACGCCACTGTTAGTGATCTGCCCTGTAGGCCCTCTTGTCATCATTGATGATCAGGCCCTTCATCGCTGTCGGCATACTTGATGACGTTGGAGGAGCTGTGCATGTCCATGCACAGTGTACAGGGACTAGACGTACACAGTACAGTACACAGTGTTGGGCAAATTAATCTACATATGTAGCTGAGCTACATTTTTGCTGTAACTTGTGGTTGCTGAGCTACTTTCATATTTGTGTATCTCGTCAAGTAGCTCAGCTACTTTCTGGGTCTTTTTTTGTAGCTTAGCTACAAAAAAACATCTACAATTAAGCTAGCTCTGGTCCATAGCTCCACTGTGGTCCATAGCTCCACTGCTTCTATGATTCTGCCTTGCAGTGGAGCTATGGGAAATTCAGCGTTAACTCGCACAACCTGACCCGACCAGCCTCTCTTCTGTTGTGGATATACCACAAACGGTTTACGTACTCACCAATACAAACAGGGCTTGTGTAATTATTAGAAAGCCTACTTTCCTTAGTGGAAGCACTCGGAGCCCCCCACCACACGTATAAAATGCACTTTTTGGGCAGAAAGCGATTGTTTTTCAATGGAAAAACAACAAGGATGTGCACCCTCGCCAAGAGAAAACCTCCATAGAGAATATTTTTCCTCTGGTGAAAAACAATCGCTTTCTGCCCAAAAAGTGCATTTCATTTTATTTTTACACTCCTGCCACCCCAGTAGGTACGGAGGCTATCACCGCTTATCTGATAACTTTGAAAGACTGCTCATGTGCCGTGTAAACAAGCGATTCTGCCCTGGCATCTAAACCAGTGCTATTAACCTGTGGCCCACAGGCCCTGCTTAATGTGTGCAGCCTGTCATGGTCATACCAAAAATATTAATATAGGCTAACTAGAACTGCAGTCTGTTGACTGCTAACTTGCGCAATGCACACAAGTAGGCCATAAATGGCCCACTTTTGCGTCAGTGATAGTTAACACTTCCGTGAAGTGAGGGGTTCTCTATATATCAATAATGAGTATATGAAATATCGGGTCGAAAGTTTGGTACGCCCTCTATGTTTGTGTTGTAGGTGACGTCAGTGATAGTTAACACTTCTGTGAAGTGAGGGGTTCTCTATATATCAATAATGAGTATATGAAATCGGTCAGTTCGAAAACGTGGTACGCCCTCTATGTTTGTGTTGCAGGTGACGTCAGTGATAGTTCACACTTCTGTGAAGTGAGGCCCTGAGGGGTTCTCTATATATCAATAATGAGTATATGAAATCGGTCCGGTCGAAAGTTTGGTACGCCCTCTATGTTTGTGTTGTAGGTGACGTCATTGTAATATGTTTGACTGTCGGTGGATACTGTATTTACTATGTATATATACATGAATAGGTCTGTAACCCATCTCTGTTGTATCATCACCAAGACAAACATAGAGGGCGTACCAAACTTTCGATATTTTACTTGCGCGCTCTGCTTGCACAAGTAGTTATTATTACTCGCGCGAGCAGAGCGCAAGTACTGTTTTTGTGACACCCTTGGACAATCAGGGATTGTGGATTTTTGGTGACACCCTCAGCCAATCAGGGATTGGGATTTTTTGTGACACCCTCGGCCAATCAGGAACCACCATTTTTACATACATACATACACACACACACACACACACACACACACACACACACTCTGCACACACACTCCCTCAATGCCAGAGCTGAACCTCTGCCCCAAAGTTTTCACATTGGCCTGTTATAGCGCCACAAGGAGGCCGACCTATGTAAAACACATTTTCTAATATTACTCCTTCAGATTGTATCCAAATTTCACGAAAAATCTGTACACATGCTCTCCATAGAATGTCATGTGATCAAGACGGGTTTGTTTGATTTCTCATACTCCATCCTGATTGGCTAACAATTACAATTTACAATTTAGGCATTTAGCAGACGCTCTTAATCCAGAGCGATTTACATAAGCATGAACAAAAGAAAAACATGTTAATACATTGTATACAAAGTAGTTAAATGTGAAACATACATGAGCTAAGGACGTAACAGTAGAAATTAATTATACTAATACTAATTAAAGATATGCATAATATAACTATATAATTCTATGTTCACATTAAATGCTATAGGTACATAAACTGCTATCTGAGTCTACATAGGAATGCTATCTAAGTTGAGTCTTATGCCTCTAGGAGGTTGAGGCTAGGGCAAGTGCTACTGCAAGTGCTATGGGCCAAGATGGAGTCTGAAGAGGTGTTTTCAGACTGCGGCGGAAGATTGGAAGCAAATCTGCAGTTCTGACTGCGATGGGAAGTGCATTCCACAGCTTTGGGGCCAGAAGGGAGAAGAGTTTGGGGCGTGTGGAGCGTTGTCCAGGCGAGGGTACTTCCCGCTTCCCCGTATCGGCTGATCGGAGTGCTCGGCGGGGTTTGTAGGGTGCGATCAGACTTAGATATGGCGGTGCCATACCTCTGGTTGCTTTGTATGCTAGCATCAGAGTTTTGTACTCTGTGAGGGCAGCGATTGGGAGCCAATGGAGGGAGCGGAGAAGGGGGGTGACGTGTGAGAATTTTGTCTGGTTAAAGACTAAG
>OOFJ01137602.1:0-10250 GCA_900323375.1 Benthosema glaciale
CTAGTAGTTCTCAAATAATGAATCTCAAGGACCCCAATTACAGATAATTTTTGGGGTCCTTGAGATTCATTATTTGAGAACTACTAGCATAGAAATAAGGGTTTTTCAGAAAACTTTCAGTATTTAGAAGACATTTTTAGCATCGTTTTCAGGCTGAAATGGGTTAAGGATAAGGGGTTTAGCATGGACGAGTGTGTGGTGGAATGGCCACACACCAGGCCATTAGCTCACTACTAGCGGCTGTGTGCTGTCTGCAACACTGCCTCTATGGACCATTAGATAGATCTGTCTCCAACATCTATGTACTGTATAAATGCACCAAGTCTCTGTCTGTCTCTGTGTAATCCACGAGAGAACCGTTCGCCCCACAGACTTCAAATTCGACACACGCGTTCCACACCACCACCACCACAGGGAGTGCAGTGGCCCGGTGTCGAGTCTGTCGGACCCACGGCTGTCCAGGCCCGGGCACTGGACAGGGCCGCTGCCCAGTGTCCATATATGGAGCTGTCCTGTTCTGACGTCATTCTGACGTACTCTGCATAGACTCTATATTTGGGCATGCCTGACAAAGAACTCCATATATGGGCATAAAAGGGACACAGACATAATATCTGGATGGGACATGCATTTCCGACTTGCATCGTTCCAAATAGGCCGGTGCCCAACGGGCACTGCTATGGAGGCCCCGCCACGGGCACCGCTCTAGTTATACCAAATTACAAGACAAAATCCAAACCCCAAAAACCTCAATATCGGATATCATCATACCACACGTGACACACAAATATTACTAAACAAATAGCACAACAAGCAGATCTACAAGCTTTTTTGAGCAAGTATAGCTACACTCACTGAATACCACACCACATCATCTATTATTACATTAGAAGGGAACAAGTTGTGGGCTCACACTTCGTGAGCAGTTCAGTTGGGCGTGTCATGTACAGACCGCGACGCGACGCATGTGGAATTGAGCTTTCCTCTCTACCGGAGAACTTCTGCTCGTGACTAATGTTAAAACAACCAATCGGTGTTACATCTCCAGAACCGACACGGGTCTGGGTTCAGATGTGGAACGACCACGTGGCGCCAACACCCAGCAGCAGCAGCAGCAGCAGCAAGGTTAATCACATTAACATCTCCTGCTCCACTGGGTCCAGACCTGCTCCACTGGTCTGTGCCCGCTTGTAATGACTTACAGCCTCTCGGGTTTGGACCGGGACAAAAGATCCGAGAGGTCACCCGAAACCTCCCTGTCCTTCTGCCAACCAATATACCTCTCACACAATACGAACCCTCGATCGCCATCTGGTCCCTTACTGTGCGCAGGCCCCTAGCTGGCACTGGTGACAGACAGCCTAATCAAAAAGAAAATACATCAACGGCATTGAATGAAAGTGTCGGCTGATAGCGGAAGGGCACGTCCTTGTGTCTTTTGTCAAGCTAATTGTTGGTGATGTTGCACAAGAGGGAAATTAAGGTCGAGGCACACAATCTTGACAAGAAGATTTATTATAACTGAAGGTTTTGAATGTGCTGTGAACCAAATCATTGAACCTAATAACAGCGTTTTGCTCAAATCAACAGTTTGTCTGGTTAGGAGAAACTAAAGTAATAATACTGGATGTAATGAAGTAGAATGGGGGGAAAAAGTCTAATAACATTTTAGGAGATAGAAATAAAGTTAAAGCATGATAGGTAATGATAAACCTCTCCGGAGTCAGGCAGTCGGCAGTGTCAGATTCAATCGTCAAAATTGTCATGGCAGTACGAAACACAGGCCAGACACAGAAAAAAAACGACATACAACTTGCATTGGTCGGGCTAAATCCAGTTTTTTAAGATTTGTTTATTGACAAAGCCAATAATATCAAAAGATTACAGATTTTTTTTGTAAGAACAGGAAAGAAAAGACGAAACAGAAAAACAAAAAGAGAAAAGAAAAACAAAAAAAAGCAAAAAAAGAGCCCCCCCACCCCAGCCCCAGAAAGGTAAACTAAACAGCTTTCATTACACTATATTGCCTATAGCAGCCCTTGACAACAAAAGTTCACATAAAAATAGAAAGAAATCAACCCACAGGAGATATTGAAGGCTGAACCTCAAAGAACCAATGTACCCCATATCTTTTCAAAAGTAGAAGGCTTTCTCTTTATATTATACAATATCTTTTCTGGAGTACAGTATGATGAAAGCTCATTCAGCCAGTGTCTCTGGGAAGGTGAGTTTTCAGATTTCCAATTGACCAAAATAACTTTCTTCTACTTTCTTTACTGGCGAGTAACACAAAGTACTTTTTGTTAACATTTGTATTGATCAGGTTAACAACACCCAGTAACCAAATTCTTGGATCAAGTGGTATTTCAATCTCTACAATATCAGAGACAGTAGAAACAATGAACTTCCAGTAGTCAGCCAAAAAAGGGCAGCTCCATAACATAATGTAATAGACAACCCTCTGTTATCTTACATCTTTGGCACATTTGGGAAATACTCCTATCAATCTTGTGTAACCTTAGTGGGGTAAAGTAAGTTCTATGAAAAATATTAAATTGCATCTGTCTATGTTTGGTGGAAATCAGAACTCTCTGAGCCCTCTCTAATATGAATTCCCAATCCACATCATCATAAGTGCATCACAAATCTGTCTCCCATTTACGTTTAATAGCTGATGTATTATAAATTGGTAGCTTATTGTGTAGAATACTATATACAGAGGAAGTTAATCCTTTAGTAGAGGTGATAAGAGTACAAAACATGTGGTCCTCCAAGGGAGAATTTTTGGGAATGTTTGGAAAATCTATAGAAGTTGTTTGAATCCAGTGTCTAATTTGAAGGTATTTAAGTCATGATTACATAAATTATATTTGGCAGACTTATTGTTGAAAGTGTGAAACTACATTGTTACTATATAAATCACCCAGAGTTCTGATTCCATCATTAACCCATCTCGACTTCAATACACCATCAGCTGCTCTGGGGTAAGGAATGTTAGAACCTTCCCATAATGGTGTCTTTCTCATCAGAGACGTATCTGTCCTCAATCATTTATGGGATTCCTGCCATGCTTCAAAAGCACTCAAGATAATAGGATCATAAGTAAGGAGAGGTTCTTCTCAAAACAGGAACAAAACAGGAACTACTTTCAAGGCAGTTAGGCCCAGATCTAATTGAGCAGTTGAGAGAATAACAGTCTAAGTCCACACTATTGATCCATAATGTATAACTGATAGATATGGGGTCAGAACAGCTAGGCCTTTTCGGGGAGGGGTCAGATTAAAATATTAAATATGGACATAGACTGTTATTCGTCTCAACTGCTCAATTGTTCTATATGTAGCCATCTAGCCTCATTAGTCTCAGGGTGCAACCATATCCATAAAGGACGGAATTGCGTCTAAAATTAGGGAGATTAAAGGCTCATTCATAGTTAGATTTTTCGGTGGTTTAGGACAGGTGACCACCGTTCTCACCACCGAATGGTGGTTTTGACGGTGGTTTGGTTGGCATCGCATTCAACAGTGGTGAGTAAAAACAGAGAGCAGGGCTAGAAAGAGCGGTGGTTTGAGGTGGTTTGAGGTGATGTGACGTCATGCTGTAGTTTTCAGGGAAGCGGTGAACACCTAAACCACCGAAAAATCTAACTATGAATGAGCCTTTAGGCCACCCTTATTATAAGGGGCTTGGAGCGTACTTAATTTGACCCGCTGCGTTTTGCTCTGCCATAAAAAGGAGGAGATAATTTTATTATTTTAATTAATCTCTAAAAAACCTTTTAGATTTACAGTTAATTATTAAGTTTGTGTGGGGATCGAAAGCTTGTACTCGGCACAGTTACAAGCTCAGGTTTCATCTAAAGACATTCAGTGCAATTATTAATAGCACTACCAACTGGAAGACCACCAGACTATAGTATCTTCTGAATGCTGTGGAAAATGTATCCTTTTAGATATGGGCGTTGTTTAATGATTTGTCAGATACAGACTCTGTGTACTCTGTGTACTTTAAAGAACCATTACACAGAATCCTGAAAAGAATAGCTTGTTTTATGCCGACAAGGCCAGGGTGACTAACTATATATACAGTATCAATCAGAAGATTTTCATCGCCTCACTACCTTTTAACATCTACCACTGTGGTTTTAAACCCTTTTAACATCAAGGTCCATTATTAATTCTGCATCTAAGCCATGGACGGACCACCATTTGATTTGACATTTAGCCTCTCGGAACCTTCTGAGCCACGGAAAAGGCAAATGATGATGACATTTAGCCTCTCAAGACCCAAAACTAAACTCTAACCATTCTATTAGGCTTCTACTTCACCAAAGAATATTTTGTTGCCATTTTTGTCCACAATTCCATGCTGTATTGATGTTGGTACCATGGAGAGATAAGAGGCAAACGTTGAATTTTGTAGACGTCTTGTATAATGAAGTAATGCAGATGTTTAACAATAATTTAACACTTGAGAGCGTAAAATGGAACCAAATGGACCAGTTAACAAACTCTCCATCACTTAGCTGGGTGGGGACCACCTGGAACCTCCTCAAGGCCCACTGGTGGTCCCCGGACCACTGGTTGAAAACCACTGATCTACTGCATTTTACTATGTTACATCTCACTGCTTCTCGGCTATACAATCTAGTACCCACTAACTAGAAAAAAAATAAAGCTATAATTCTAGAGTCCTCGGAGGTCAATCTATTTGCTTGGGGAGCACAAAGGAAACAAAACGTGGGGGCTGCAGGGCCGCTATGCGTGGGATGTATTCTCACAGTTTTTATGTCACTTTCAATGATGAAATAGCCATCCGAATAAAGAAGGAATGCCCTGATTTTTTTCTTCTTTTCTACATACTAATTAATTACCTCTGTGAAAGAGGTAACGTTTTTTGCCCCAAATGTGCCTGTTATGTAGAAATGTGTACAAAATGTGTCTCTGGACCAAGGACAAACTGACTCAATTCTTACAAGGATTGGCAAAAAGAGAACATGGTGGTGGGTGTGCAAATAACAAAAAAATATAATAATGAATAAAAACATTTATAATAGGCCCAATGAATAATGTCTCGAAGAGATGCGTTCTACGCAAGGAACGAACCATTGACGCACATGGGAGACAAACTGGAGCCCCGGATGTTCTATGGAATGCATTGAAGTCAATGAGAGCCGTGGGTAGACAAGCATAAATGAACAAACAATATTTTTGAACGACTGTGACCTTTGTCAGAAAATTGGTTCATGAAAATAAAAGAAGACATATCACACGTTGTTTTCTGTTCTCTTGTTTTTTATGTGTACAGATATAATTTTATTGAGGTATCTAAAGGGCACAGAGTTTGATTGAATATTTTATTAGACATCAAATATAAGAGATAAGAATCTTTCTGCCTGGAAAGACATTGTGAGAATTGGTAGACAGGCTGTCTGAGTCTCTCAGAGAGTCTGACAGCCCACAGTTACTCTACTGTCATCAGAAACCCACTTTAGAAACCTCAATACGATTATATAGAGAAACACGACAATATGTCATATGTCATCTTTTCTTTTATTTCATGGTCATCCATAGTGTTTATTCATGCTCTTCTTCACCAGCCTGCTCGATGCATTCTGTCAAACCTCTGCCTCCAGATGACCTCCCGGGGCGCAGAATTGTCTGTACAAACTAAACAACAGTGACGTTCGTAGATGACCTATAGTCCCGACCCTTGTTGTCGTGATTTAACTGGAAGAGAGCGAGGTGTGAGGTAGCCTATTAATTATGACAGTAAGAGGTCTGACCCTATCATCTGGGCAGACGAAGGCCAGGGAGAGGTGGTGCCGGATGTCGTGAGCCAATGAAAAGATACCATGACGTGCTGATGTGTGACAGAGCCGTCTTGCGTAAAGCCACAGTGTGACCGGGTGGAAAATGGATAAATAAATGATGGGAGGAGGAGAGACAGGCAGAGAGAGCTGCCGTGACCCACTCTGCTAGTTGGCCAGCTGTTCTGAGAGATGGACTTGGCACACAGACAGAGGAAGGCCAGAGACTCACACACATTGCCAAGTATGAGAGATTGCCTCTCAAATGCACGCCACACAGTCACTCAACAGAAGTCATTAAGTACTTACAAGCTAAGGGCATTGAAAATCCCATTGTTTGTTTTTTTCCGCTTCAGGGTAAAATACTACAGCAGATGAACAGCCCGCAGCTAATCAAATGAATGATCTGTGTGATCAGAGCAAAGCGGTGTGCCACTGTGCAAGCAGAGATAGTAGTCAGCAGTATGGTGAATGCACATTGACACACGTAGAGCTAACACACACCCATTATTAATTTGATATCTGCAACTGTCTTGCTTACATAAGGCAGAGGCAGCGGTGGCTCAAGGGTAGAGTGACTGGATGGTAACCGCAAGGTTGCCAGTTCGAACCCAGGCTCCCCCAGAGTTAGTGTCGATGTGTCCTTGAGCAAGACACTTAACCCCTAATTGATGTGCTAGTTGGTACCTTGCATGGTTGCATCTATATAAAGAAGCGCCTTGGATAAATAATATGCTATATAAATGCACCTTACCATTTACCTTAAAAGGATGTACTACTACTATAAGGTCAGATTGCAGTGTGATTATAGTGTAATGGTTTTACCTTGCTGTAGTTTTTAACCTGACTCAAAATAAATAAATTATGACAAAGAAAAAATCTTTTGACGAATTCTTGAGCCAATAATTTGAGCGGTTGAGTTTAATAGGAGACTCAAAGGAGATCGACCCCTACTGGAAACACAGCCAGTCATTAATGTTCTGCATAGGAATGCGTCCAAAAATAAGTAATGTTTTAGGTGAACTAATCATTTAAGCAGACTCGTCTAATAGGACAGCTAATAGGCTGTGATTTGACAGGGAACCTCAATGGGGGCTGTGCTAACACAGTGGAGCCCAAGGGGGCTGAACACAGCTAGGGGGGGCATCAAAGATGCCATGTGAAAGATGCTGGAATGATCAAACCAGTGAAACCACCATGCTGCAGCTATGGGTCTTGCGTAACAGTACCCCCCAACAACCAATGAGTTGAGACTCTTCTGTGTATTGGCTTATTTGTGGTTGGGAAAAAAAAGAAAGGGGCAATGTAAGATATGTTATTTAGTCATGTAGGATTAGACTCAATTATTGTTATTGTTAGGACTTGTTGAGGTGTCCTGTGCACTGCTTTGCCTCCAACTGAAGTTAATGAAGTACAATAAATGAATACCTGTCAAATTCAGGTCGATGCAAATTTCCATCCTAAAGGTACTTAAACACCAGGGGCGTTTTCTTTTTGCCCTGCAATGAATTGCCCCCCAAATATATATTGTTATTGTTACGACCCCAGGCTAGACCACAAACATTACATAACGAGGAGGCGAAGTGATTTGTATTCAGAATGAGGTACATTTTCAGCGTGAATAACCTGTATGAATCAACGCATATGAATGAGGCATCATCTAATTTGTTCAATTTAATGCAAAACACTTTGGCCGACACATTTTGATTATGGCTTATTTGTCACGCCGCCGGTGCATACTATAAAGACCTTGAGAATCAGATTAATCATTTCCAACAACCTTCCTCAGGGTAACTAATTTCAACACAGAATTGGAAAACCTTGTAAAAGTGAATTCAACCAACAGCAGCCATTCAGGCAAAGTAGTTGAGGAGCTGAGTGTCACGTACAGACTGACAGACAAGATATTGGGCCAGTTCAACCACTTTCATAAATGTCAATATTGCCAAAGATTTCTAACATTTTCATTATACACTTTCCAAAAATCTACAAGCTGTCTGCATGTGTTTAGTTTTTTTGTTTGAGAACTCCTGTGCTAAGCAAACTGTCTGACGGTGACTGACTCCATGTTTAGAATGTTTGACCCCCGGCGGAGATGGAGGACAGAGAAACACGCACGCACCCACGCACGTGCATGCACGCACGCACACACAGGAATGTTTGCTAAGAATGAGATACCGGTATTAGCAAAGGACACAGAACTAGTATCCTCCATGTAAAACCACATGAGCGCACATATACACACACACAGTCACAGACTCACACATAATATTATAATAATAATAATAATAATAGACACAAACACACGCACAAATGACAAAACAAACACACAAGGTCTCGCGTCAACCGAGCACGGGTCAATATACTACTACTGGACTGGAGGAAGAGTCTAGAGCCTCAGACAGAGGAAGAGTCTAGCCTCAGACAGAGGAAGAGTCTAGCCTCAGACAGACTATAGCCAAGGTATATAAAAATGTCAACAGTAACGAGCTCTCTTGCGCTGCAGACAGACAAACCACACATACTGTTGGAATTAATGAGGGTGGTCTTTCTTTGCCGAGGAGGAGGAGGAGGAAGGTGGAAGATGATGAGACTGACCTTTAGCACTTCAAATTCTAGCGAGCTCCTTTCCAGTGCCGTTTTTTTCTTCTGCAGTGCTTATTATACAGATACTACCGCAGTGACGGCGGAGAATCAAAACCCAATGAATGGAAATCAATATGCATTTAGTCGGTTTCTATGGGCGCAGGCTTACAGAACGATGCAGACAATTACCACAACACAATAAAGCATACAAGTGCAGAGCGAAGGGGTTGGCGTCGTGCAACACGACGTCGTGCAGTGAGTACGCTGAAGAAACACAGCTATCATTACTCGGGGCAGAGAGAAATAACGTTCCCTCCTAGACCGCCTCGCCTCAAACTTTCCAAATACAGAAGGGTGTAATTATGAGCCCAGGTGAAATGACTACCTGTCTGCCGTTCCAGTGATGTAAGGGCCGGGGCCTACTGTTAGAATAAGACCATATTACACAACAGGTCGTTTCGAGGAAAAGGCAATGTGATTGGTTGAAATAGCCTATCTAGCTGTGCTCAAACAACCATGATGGAACGCCAAATCAAAACATAAAAATCAGCTGCGCTGACTGAGTCCCTCTGCTCTCCCAGAGCAGCAAGGCTAGCAATTCCCATGATTCATTTTCGGTCGTAGTGGCGACATCTGTCATCATTTAAAAAATTCAATTGAATATCTTATAATGAAATTGAGTTAACGTGTTTTTTTTACGGGTATTTTAAGGGTAACCGCAATGCACAAGCTGTGCCACTAACAGTAAAGCACACCATCTTGATCTAGTGTAATATTGCTTAATTGCACGGCTTCTGCAGTCACATCATCTACTTTGGGTCGCAAATCATATCGTTGCTGTTGGGCAGAAACCTCTTATATTTCAATTATATTTCCCTTGTGTAAATGAATTCCCTACTTAATAAATACTACAGCACACACTAGACTAAAGCATCAAAAGTATACCAGATCCGCAGGCTCGAATACAAAACACTACAAAACAACAGTGTTGTTCTCGTCGGCTAAAAGTATGACGAAAAATGTCCGTCCACTACCTTTTTTCACTGACAAAACTATATAAAAACTAAGCCATGATGAGTAAATAATATACTGTCGATTTTGTCAACAGATAAAAACTAGACTAAAATGTTAGGAAGGGACTAGTGGACAAGAGATCCAGTCATTTTACACTTGGTTGAATGCTGAAAATAGCCGATCTACAAGCTCAGAGCGGCCATTACGACGGCATTAAGGTCCGCCAAAATAAGTTTTAGTCGACTAAATCAACTGTAGATTTAGTCGACTAAAATCTTATGATATTTAGTCGACTAAGACTAGACTAACAGTAAAACATTCCGGTTGACTAAAATGTGTCTAAAACTAAATGAAAACTACTCAAAAGACCTATGACTAAAACTAAAATAAAAATTTGCTGCCAAAAACAACACTGTAAAACAATATGAGCACCTTATAACTGTACAACTATAAAATAAGCAATGGCTTTGAACGTACACGTTTTCTGCCCACCAGCAAGGATAAGCATAAATGAACCTGCTTGTTCAGCATATAAAGACGTGTATAACCTTGGCGTTAACGTGTGCGGAGTGAAGGTACAGTTCTGTATGTTAGTCACCAACACACCTTTCATTTCACTGTACCACCTGACCTCATCAGAGTTTAAAAGCATGTGGATGGGATGGATGGGTTGGTTATAAGGGCTAAGCCCAAAATGATCAGCCATCTAAAAACAGTCCATCGGCACGAACCTCTACGAGTCATGTTGTTTTTCCTGCCTCAAAAAAGTGCCTCTAAGGTGCCGTACACATATAAAGAACAAATGTAGAAAAAATACTGGAGGCTGGCTTTCAGGCCATTT
>OOFJ01137613.1:0-11085 GCA_900323375.1 Benthosema glaciale
ACTTTTTTTTTTTTTTAAATCATAGATAACAACCCACTCTTTAAAATGATAATTGGGTTTGTGTAGCTACACCCAACAGAAAAAAAGTTATTTGAAAGTTAAAACTAAAACATTGGCTCCTGAACAATTAGAGTGGCTGGAGTGAAGAATGAAAATACCAGTCTGTTTTGTCAAATATATCTAAAAAAAACTAAACATATTATCAACTCAGTTTATTTTTTCCCTTAAAATGGACATCTTCAGCTGTCTTTGGGTATATTTCGTTTGCACAAATTCACAACAGAGGATTTTCTAAAAATGTTTTCGTTAACATTGCGGTCTATGGGCCTTGCTAACTGACCTGAATAATATACACCTAGATCTGTGATAGTGTTAAACTCATGGCACCGAAACCAGTACAACCAGCGCTAACAGAAGTCCTACTGTATGTAGTGGAAAGGGACAACCTGCCACAAGAAACATAATATAGGCTTTTAATTGCATTTTATTTTGCCACTTTATTTGTGGTGAATCAGGATGTAATATTTCTTTGTCGTTTAGATATGTGTCTGAACTGGCTGTCAATCAAACTCGCCCATTGTCAGCAGAATATTGCTGACACACTGACACACTCACGAACGGAACGTCCGCCGTGATGAAATGATTTGGGAGTCTCGGTGTTGACCGGAGACAGTCCCTATGTAGAACTCAAACTAATGTTATTGGCCAAAGATTATCACACTCAAACTATACAGGGCTTTGTGTTATCCCTATTACGCCACATTTCTATGGGACAGACTAGTGTGATCTGAATGACACACACACACACACACACACACACACGCACACGCACACGCACACGCACACGCACACGCACACGCACACGCACACACTGCACAAGCGAAGGCAGACAGTGTTTTTTTCCATGCTGGGCAGGTTGTGTGGGCGCTCTGTAATAATCGGCCCATCGCATCACGGAAAGGGAAACTGTGAACACCCACAAAGTCTGGATTGAAAACACAGAGGTAAAGTCAGGGACGCGTGCTTATGTATCCCACCACAGTTCTAGAAAAGCCCGCTGTGATTGGCCAGTAGTCACTGTGATTGACAGTTGGGTTGAGTACTAACCCTAATCCAAACCCCAAACCATAACCCTATCCGTAAGCATGTCAAACATCGCTTTGCGATGTTTGTTTGACATGCTTACGCTTTTAGGGTTAGGTTTGGGGTTTGGGTTAGTCTATTACTATCCCTACCACAAACTCCTAACCTGAACTTAACCGCAAGCATGTTGCAACGCCGACACCTCAGTAAAACTATGCCTGCCCGGGAGCCAATCAGAAACACGGTAAGGCGGGTCACCCCAGAACGTTGGTGGGATTCATAATAACGCGTCAGTGACGTATCACGGCCACAAAGCACAGGCGTTATGAACGGCACTTCCGCATACTCTGCATACATACGTCACAGTCTATGGCTTGGCCAACCAGACTGTGCACAAAGCAGTCCGGTACATACTTCTGAATCTGTCAGCAACTACATTTAGGAATGTAAACAAAATGTTGACCACAGTGGCTTCTGGTGAGAGATTGAAGCAAGTGAGAATCAGATTCCTCGCAAATTGGATTCTGTTGGTTCAGGAGAACGTTTTTACAAAGGTTTTTCAAAGGCAAAACTAATGCAAATGAAATCAAATAAAAGCTACCGCTTGGAGTACAATGAAGAAAGATATTCTGCTAGTCAGTCGGTTTATCTGTCAGTTGAACATTTTCAGTTTTGAATTGCCATTATGGAATGTCCTTCATAATGTATTTAAACTATACGGTGCATGATTCTCAACATTTAAATCAATGAAACTGTAAATTGAATATGGGATTTGCCCGCCGGCTGACTTGCTCGCTTGCTATTCTGCAATGTGATTTTATGTGACCCCAAAATAAAAATCTGTCAGTCTAAAACATTGAGCTAGGCGGCCTAGGATATGAGTTTGCTAACAAGCTGCCTGTCATAAAATGAAATTTTAGCTGTCTGAGTATGTTTTGAACACAAAATTTCAGTTCAATGTGTTTTTTTTTTTTCTTCTAACCTTTAGGGACAGTTTGCTGAGGCAGTCTGAGTGTCCTTGTTCACAGTCATCCAGTTGGGCTCTTTTCATTTTTCTAAATTAAGGACCATACAGAATGGAATGGTAGCCCCTCTTATTTTAGTAGTGTGTAGGTGACACAACTAATTTGTGTGACATTGCCTTGCAGCTGCTCGTGACTGAGAGAGAGAAGAAGAACATCCCCTTTTTGCCAAGGCTATTTCCCAGCACGTGGTGTTTAAGTGTAACATTGTAATCACACTTCATCAAATTAATTTATCATTGTCTTTAGTCACGGAGATATGTAGTGTGATGTGGTAATAAATGGGCTATATGCACATCATGGATGCATGCACAGAAACTAGAAAATAAAAATGCTGTAGTTTTATCTGCAGCGTGTTCAAGACAAGAATCACAATCATATATGATTCTTATAGGACAAGAGGCTTATGGCTAAGACACTGGGAAGGTTAGGCACATGTGCATGCATGTGTTTTAATACCTGCGTAAAGCCAATCCAGAGCTGCGCCGTACGAATGGAAAAGGGGAAAGGAATTATCTACAAAGCTGCACACGGCTCTGAAGAAGAAATGATTCCTGAGAAGAAATGATTACGGTGCAATAATAGATTGGGGTCGCAGCCAGGGAGCAACACATGTTGAAAAATGTTCCGATTTTTACAGGCCACTGGTTGACGAATAACTTTCTTTTTCACTTTCGTCTCGTATTCTCTGTTCCTTTGTTATGCAGACACATTCTCTCAACTGAGTTTTACACATCCACAGACGGCCACATTGACGCGAGCACGCACGCACGCACGCACGCACGCACGCACGCACGCACGCACGCACGCACACACAAACAACACACATATTCTCTCTCTCTCTCTCTCTGCTCCCTTTCCCCCTTTCCCTTTTCCACTGGGTCACAACACTGATCCCTCCAGAGATGTCTGTCATTGCTTGACATTGTATGATATTGTTATTCACTGCCATGCTCCATTCGCCTGACAGACGTTCTGAAATGTGGTAATGCATCTTCTAAAGGCACAGATATTATGATCAATTGCAAACACAAAGGAAACTGAAGTTTGCAGGAGGGACAAGGAGGGAATCTGAATTTATTGCCACCATGGGCAAGCGAAACGTTGAGAGATTTCTTGATGCACTTTAGGGACTATTTTATATTGTCACGAGAGTCGGCGTATTAAGATCGGATAGGTCTTCTTTTCCCTCAGGCCATTTCCCATGTTTATATCGGTGCCTCGATCATCCACAATAGGGCATAGCAGCAGTGTTGGCCATGTTGTGGTGTTGGCCATAGAGATTTCCTAAAATATTGATATCAATTATTTTTAAGCCTGTAACCCAGTGTTGTTCTTGTCGACTAAAACTAAAACAAAAAGTGTTCGTCGACTACCTTTTTTCACTGACCAAAACTAAATGGAAAATAAATGAAAACTGAGCTACGACGACTAAAACTGAGACTAAAATATGTTCACAATTTCGTCAACAAATAAAAACTAGACTAAAATGTTAGGAAGGGACTAGTGGACAAGAGGTCCAGTACAAGTCATTTTACACTTGGATTGCATGCTGAAAATAGCCGATCTACAAGCTCACAACGCGTCGCACTGTGACGCGCGTTGTGAGCTTGTAGATCGGCTATTTTCAGCAAGTGTAAAAGCTGTCATTATGACGGCATCTAAAGCCAGACAAAATGCATTTTAGTCAACTAAATCAACTGTAGATATAGTCGACTAAAATCTTATGACATTTAGTCAACTAAAACTAGACTAACACTAAGACATTCCAGGTGACTAAAATGTGACTAAAACTAAATGAAAACTATTCAAGAGACTATGACTAAAACTAAAATCTTGCTGCCAAAAACAACACTGCTGTAACCAAGTCATCCAGGCTCCTGGTGAATCACAATCGTAAAACATTTGATTCTGTGTCAAAGGATATTTGAATATTTAATTATATTGTACTATATTTAATAAATACACATTTTTTGTGGTTTTCACACTGCTATGTGCTATAGTGGCTCAACTTGACTCTCGACTGTAATGGCTTTACTTACAGACAGGATCTCCTCATTTACAGTTGGTATTATAATGTGATCTATAGTCTCAGTCTGGCATCCTCAGACCGCATCTCAAGTTGTGAATGTGTCTCTCAGTTTTAAAGGGCATTATCAATAAATACAAACCAAAATGCCTAGTCTGGATGCAATGGGATCAACCTAACAACCAATCGGAGAAAAGAAAAGACAGATCAGGTATCACTGAGTGACACATGCAAGTTCACTTCAACGGTGATTTGGATAGGTTTTGGCTGGTCCATTTCCAAGCAGGGAAAAGACGGCCTGCATGGTCACATCATAATGGTCTAATATTAAAGTTATTGCACTGGGAAATAGGCAGTGCAATAACAGAACCTTGATTAAATTTGATCAGCACTGCGTAGTTTAACAGTTGGTATCTTAATTCTTTTGGCCTGCAGACCGTCAGCCATCGTATCAAACCTGCACCATATAGATAATGGCTGTCATTGGCCAGATCTAAGCCAGGTCGGCTGTAATTTATCTAAGGTAGAACTTCATTTTGTCCCTTATTGCCAGTCTAATCTGTTAATAATGCTGAGCTTTTGCCGCTTTATGCCTGACAATTAAATGGACTTTAGTATTAGTACTAGTAGCAGCACTGCTACTAATAGCAGTCTGCTACTACTATTAAAATTAAATGAGCACAACAAATCCATTAACAAACCGCATCACCAAGTCCCACCCAATATTAAAGCCTGCTCTGCAAATCTCAGGATTTTTTTTTATTGAGCTTCAGTCTCCCAGCAAACAAATTCACTTCTAAAGCATCGAGTCGAAAACAAATTATCAGCAAAATCATACAAAAAATGGTTTTCCGATGTGCCTCGAACACATATGGTGTGGGGTGCCAAGTGTATTTCCTCCGGCATTTGTCCAAAATGCCTGGAGGAAATACAACAACTAGATGATTTATTTATTATTTTTTCATGAAATACAACAACTGTTTGTATTGTGCATGGCTGAGATGGAATTTTTGAAGGACTAGTGTAGAGCCCTGCATTGGGATTGGGGTCCTGTGGGGGGCGGTCGGAGGGATCTCGAGATATGTATAGACTGACTGTGTGTGTGTGCGCGTGCGTGCGTGTACGCGTGTGCGACCATTGATAAAAGACCTGTCTGTCTCACTCTCTGTCTTTCCACTGAACTGTTAAGCAACCGTCAGTGTCGGATTCAGGCTATCTCCCTAAACTGTCAACACTGTGGCTAAACAATAGATGCAGCTTGTGGCCTGAACCATCGCCGTCACCAGAGTCCTGCCATGCCTGCCGGGGCGCTGAGGGATGGATTGCATTATATTGTGCGGACAGATTAATTTCAGCCTTCATATCTTGGATTAAAGTGATCTCAGTGAATTAATGAATGAGTTTATTTGTCTCGTGGGAACTCGCAGAGGCGCGCAATTGTTTGAAGAATGGAAAGATAATTTAGCTGCAAAGTCACATCTATTTCTCGTTTGTATAATTAATTCCACTTTTGCAATCAATTTAGTCTTGCATTCATAACAGTCGCATGATGGCTGCGGACTAAATAATTATAGCGAGCATTAAAAATGTTGCATATAAGTCAAACCACCGTTACTGCATTTTACATTTACTAAAAGTCAAAGAAAAGTTGCGACCCAGCACCCTCTCAAACTACAACATAACAAGCTTTGGCAATGATTCATCTGTCATGGCTTAACACATACTGTATAGATTATTCAAGAGGGGGAAAATAATAAAGATAGAAAGACCCTTCCTTAAATGTAATGCACTTTGAAGGCTCTCAACAAGTCAATTGTGACTGTAAAGGCAGCGAGCCACTGGGCCTGAGTCCTATAGAAGGACATCATGCCCCCAAATAATGCAGGCCCCCTGCTGTGACAACTTAAAAAGGCTGGGGATAAGTCAAAACCAATTGCATACCCTGTGACTGACCCTTCTGCTCGCAACACATGTCAACTTAACTTTTGTAACGATAAGCAGAAACGCAGTGGAAATTCAGGGGGACTAAAGAGCGTCCAACTGTTTGCGAAGACATTGAGAGTGATCATGACGTAAGCAGTCAGGAAAGTTTGATTCGCTGCACTTTGATTGACGAGCATGTCAGAGGCTCAAAAATATAGCTTTGGGAATTAAATTGGAGAAATAAAGGCAATGATATCAAGATTCAAGTCAATTTAGAGATATGAGTCATAGTTAGGACCATATTCTCAGATAAATAAACCATCATTCTGCTCTGTGGAGCTTTGAACATTGGAGCAAGCAATGTCATCGGCAGACACAATGTCATTGCCAAAAGAAAGCTACAGTACGCTTTCCCTAAACTTGCTTCAAGTGCATCATGGTTGAAATCACCATCATCATCATATCACTGTCCACTTCATCTTATTCCCTTCTTTCTTCAAAGGGCCGTACAGTATGTTTCCCAAGACAAGATACCCTCCCTAATTCCCACGGGAGGTTGAACCCCTGCTCCTGCCGCAGTGATACATCGGATTGATCAGCGGAGAGCAATACAATTAGCAGGGAGTCAAAGGGTTTGAACTAATAGCTTTCATGTCTTCGTGACTCTGCTGACTCAGGGAAGTACCAGTGAGCGCTCTCACCCTTGGTTCATGCGTACTTTGGAAGTGTGCCTGTGGGAGAGTGCACACTCAAAATGCCACAATGGAAGCCTTTGTTACTGAGTGAGTGAGTGAGTGTGTGTGTGTGTGTGTGCGTGCGTGCGTGCGTGCGTGCGTGCGTGCGTGCGTCTGATATGATGATGGTGATTTAAGGCGACACATTTTGAAAATCGGAAGGCAGATACACAGCTCAAAGGTTGGTGACAGCAGGTGCGTATAGGACAAAAAGTGCATAACTATGCTAAGTAGGGGATCTCTGATCAAAGAAAGAGGTCCCGCACACACAGTGCACCCGGTCTGCAACTTGCAAATGTTTTTGCTCTCTATTATGTCGTAATAATAATAATAATAATAATAATAATAACGTTTCGGTCGTTCGGACATCAGGACAGACACGTTCTCATATCTGAGTCAAATTATTTTGTAACTAACTACCGGTAGGCCATATGAATTCTATACAATACAGATGCTTTTCATAGACCTACTGGCTAAAAAGATTACCAGTATATGATATATGATATCAATTAATGTCTGTTATTGCACAAAAGCAGCACTCTGTTTCTTTATTATACGTTTGCAAATAGAAATTATCCCTCATCTCTTGTTGTCCGAGTTCAGCCTTTAAAATTATGTACAAAGCTTTTAGTTTATGGTGCCGCAATAAAAGTGTGCGCTCTCTCTCTCTCTCTCTCTCTCTCTCTCTCTCTCTCTCTCCATTAATCATCACTAAGATGTAATTCTTATGCATCGCATTCTGCAAATGCATTATTTTAAGGTCATAAGTTTAAATTAAAGAAAAGGGTGTAGCATGCATGAAGGTACACATATCTTTCATATCTTTGCCTCGCTTTGGGATGAGTCACAGATGTTTAGAATTTGCGGCCATGTTGGCCTTTGACCTTTGACCTTTAAATACAGTAGAAATCGCTACTGACGTTTGTTTACGTAAGCAGATTTGCTTTATGCAAGCAAAGTGAGGATTCATTATGAATTCACTAGGGTAACATGAAGCCACAGGCTGGTTCACACACAATATGGTGAAAAGACTACTGTATAAGCATTAGGGATGCACCGATATAGAAACAGAAATACCTGTACTATAACAATACTGATATTTGTTTATTTTTTGTTATTCATTCCCCCTTTTGTGCTGAAAGAATAATCTTCATCATCAAAACTTCAGCTTGGTAGGCTGCTGCGGATAACCAACACACCTGCATGCAACATAAACACCTTCTGCCGCGGCGACCGCATTTGACAACCTAGCAACCTAGCCCCGTAAACCAGCTCCTCCCCCTCGACAAAATGTTGCATTCTGCCTGGGGGGAGAGTCTGGCCTGATCCTAATAGAAACTCCTTAGCCCGGCATCAGATTCTGAGTCCGAGCTAAGGAGCAGAGCCCTGAGTGTGGTCGCTGATTGGCTCCTTAGCTAGGACTCAGAATCTGAGTCAGGGCTAAGGAGTTTCTATTAGGATGAGACCCTCCAGGCAGAATGCAAAAATGCTGCCCAGCAGGGGGAGTCGGTTTACCCAGGCTATTCTAATATCTGCCCCCGGTCCCTTTGGTCTAGTTTAGTGGTTAAGATGTTGGACTTTCACGCGGGACACCGGAGTTCGAACCCCGGGCGTTACACATTATTGTTATTTAGGCCCGACCCTACCTGGGCCCTCATCAAACTCTGCACATTCAAGACTGATTGATTGATTGATTGATTGATTGATTGATTGATTGATTGATTGATTGATTGATTGATTGATTGATTGATTGATTGATTGATTGATTGATTGATTGATTGAAGAGTTTATTAACAGTTTGGAGAATTACAGTACAAATCAAGCACAACTCAAAACAAAACTGTTAATAACTGTGGACGACACCATAAAGCATTACACGTGTTCACAATAGGGTCCACCATGTTCAATTCATTCATCATAACATTTAGAGACATACAAATATACACTACTATATAGCCAAAAAACAGGAACTCATAGTGGAGGGAAAAGGGAAAAGAGAAATATACAATGAGGGGAAAGGGGGGACATGCTCCATATATGGCCAGTGCAAAGAATTAAAAAAATCAAGACGAGAAATAGGTGGCTGAGGAGGACTTTTAGACTCAAATAAAAAATAGTTAAGTCAAGTAAAAAAAAGAATAATACTAATAATAATGAACATTATCACCTTGTAAAACCTTTATCAGGTCAACATATTATTCCTACGTAGTTATCAAAGCTGTCTCTTCTCTGACATTTCATTCATGAATATCAGATGACTGATTGATTGATTGATTGATTGAATACTTTATTGGCAGAAATGTAATTAGTACAGCATACAGTCAGACACAAATGAAATCAGTACAGGGTACAGTCAAACACAACAGCCAAAGGGAACACCGAAAAAAGTCCTTGCGGTCTTGTTTCCATTCAGGTCGTCCCCTCGTCTGTGGCCTCATTCTCACGGATCGTCTTCCATTTGAAAAGGCTGTTTTTGTGTGTTTTCCCATAATACCAGTATGCAGTGGTATAGCGCAGGGGTTCTCAACGTTTTTGGCTGGGGACCCCCAGAAATGCTTTGGCCATGTCTCGGGACCCCTGAGCAACTCCCCACCCCCAATACAAATTGGCCGCTACAATAACATGAATAATAGAGAAAATATATACTAAAACCAGATATAATCATTAAGGAAAGTTTATGCATGGACTGTGTGTACTATGTAAACTCTCAATTTCAATTTTTCAGCCATTCAGTTGCAAAAAAAAAGAAATCATCCCCCCAAAATAATTTCGGGACCCCCCGAGGGGTCGCGACCCACGGGTTGAGAACCCCTGGATAGCGAAGAGAAGCCAAAAGGCTGTGTTTGGCGTGCGTGCGTGCGTGGGTGCGTACGTGCGTGTGTGTGTGTGTGTGTGTGTGTTACCAGCTTTGGGTTCCCCCTGGTTATCCCCATGGCGATGTATCCGGCGGACTGTCCACTGAGCGTCACATCGAAGCTGGTGGGGCTGTTGTTTTTGTTGTGGACGATGGAGGCGAACAGACAGTCTGGGTGCGTCGGGTCGCAGTTATCTGGCGTCTCGATGCACAGTCTAGACGACCCGCAGCCGTCGCGGGTTAGTGGTTTTACCTTAGGCACACACGCATGCACACACGCACGCACGCACACACGTACACATGCACATAGACACGCACGCACGCACGCACGCACGCACGCAAATGCATGAGAATTAGTGAACGCTATGATGTATCTCTTGATATAATGGAGACAAAGTTGAAAAACGACTTTCTTCACATTTAAACATTTTTAATTAATACTTTAGAGAAGTGGTTCTCAACCTTTACAGGCTACACGACTCCCCAAAATAAATCAGATTATGAACTGCAGGGAATCCCCCGAAATAATGAGGTGAGCTGCATGTGGCTGTTGCCAGTTGCCCTGTGTACCATTTGTACACTCTCAGAGTTAAAAATTTACATTGATTTTACAATATAAATTCCCAGAAATAGGAATAGAAATGGTATTAAATGGGGGTCCATGACTAATGCATGTGAAACTGGGGTTCAATTAAATGAATATTTTCGGAATCACTGCTAGATCCGTAAAAATCCTGCATTATGTTTTCAAATGGGGTTCTGTGGCCAAATAAATGTCGATTTGGGGGTCCTTGAAGTTTGGGAACCACTGATCTACAAATCTCAGCACTGAGCTCTGTTGTCTTTGGTCTCTCTAGTGTGGATGTTGATGTTGATGTGTGGACTCATTCTAATACCTGCTGCTCAGTGTCTGGATGGATGGACTCATTCTAATACCTGCTGCTCAGTGTCTGGATGGATGGACTCATTCTAATACCTGATGGTCAGTGTCTGGATGGATGGACTCATTCTAATACCTGCTGCTCAGTGTCTGGATGGATGGACTCATTCTAATACCTGATGGTCAGTGTCTGGATGGACTCATTCTAATACCTGCTGCTCAGTGTCTGGATGGATGGACTCATTCTAATACCTGATGGTCAGTGTCTGGATGGATGGACTCATTCTAATACCTGCTGCTCAGTGTCTGGATGGACTCATTCTAATACCTGCTGGTCAGTGTCTGGATGGACTCATTCATTCTAATACCTGCTGGTCAGTGTCTGAATGGACTCATTCTAATACCTGATGGTCAGTGTCTGGATGGATGGACTCATTCTAATACCTGATGGTCAGTGTCTGGATGGATGGACTCATTCTAATACCTGATGGTCAGTGTCTGGATGGATGGACTCATTCTAATACCTGCTGGTCAGTGTCTGAATGGACTCATTCTAATAC